>JABASC010001339.1:0-24534 GCA_019776185.1 Plutomurus gul | reverse complement strand
GAGAAGAAGCGTTTCTTGAGGAAGCGGGAAAATCGGCGAAAAAGCTCCCCAGGCCGTTTGTCTCCGTTTGAATTTCGCGACAATTTATTACTAAGTAGCGGTGAATATGGGCAAAAGAACCGGAAGTTGGAACCGGTGGAATTACCTCGAATGATTTCTGAGCGGAGATTGTCTCGCAGGAAGACGTTATTTTTCAATCAATTTCCCGATTTGCTCAGTAATAGCAACAGTGTGGAGAAAGTGGCCCATGTTCCCACTGTTAATCTTATGCACACGGACAAATATGATCTGAACTTAGTGGATGTGCCGTTGGCTTGTGCAGCAGGAGGAGGAGATGAGCGCAAGAGACGAGTGGAACGTAAGCGAGACCGTCAACAATTTATTGACGAGCAACTCAGTCAAGAATCGAATGAGACAACAGTGTCTCCGTCGGAAATGTTCTCCACTCATTACAATCTTCGGTGGAAAAACCATCAAAATCATATGCTGCTCGCATTCGAGTCGCTTCTGTACAATGAGAGTTTCGTGGACGTGAGTCTTGTTTGTAGTTGTGATGATGATGATTATGAGGAGGAGGAGGCTGAGGAGGAGGCGAAGAAAAAAATTAAGGAGCTAAACAAACTTGATCATGATGAAGCCAATGATGTCGGAGGAAAAGTCAGAAATGAAGTCAATGCTAATCAAAATAATGAGCAAGGAGATGGAAGCGGCGGCCGTTGCACCAGAAGCAGGCCAGAGACGAATCATAAGAACGAAAGCGTAGTCACAATCAAGGCTCACAAGATCGTTCTGTCGGCTAGCAGTGAGTTTTTCCAAAGGATTTTCGCCGAAAATCCATGTAAGCATCCTGTTGTTATCCTGACGAGTTTTCAACGATGGGAGGTTCAGGCACTTGTCGACTTTATGTATCGAGGCGAGGTGGATGTCAGCTCCGAGCGCTTGAGCAGCATCGTCAAGACCGCCGCATCCTTACAGGTAAAAACAATCTCACTTTCTTTCAAAATAACATCTTAATTTGCAGAGAAAATTGTGTGAAAGAATAAAATTTCCCAAAAATTTAAGCTTTTTACTCGGTCAATAGTATGGGTGACCTGACCACATAAAAAATTCCCTGCCACATGGGAAATCCTTGTAGTGGAAATCATGTGCATGGGAAATAGGCCAAAAAGTTGAAAGTTTCAATATTTTCATACTTGTCTTTTTGTTCTTGTTTAGTTGAAAGTGTTGGTGACGACAGCATACAAAACACGAATTTAATGTGTGGCGTAAAGTTTAGTGTGCAAGGTAGAATCCACAGAGTACATATGCATAATATTAATACAGATTCTGGTAGTGCAGAAGGACAGGGCAGTGTGTAGGACGACTTGGTAACCCTCGCCGCGTCGTCCCTATTTAGTATGCATGCAAGTCTAAAAATTTAGAATTTGACTGTCTATATGTTTGTTGGATGGGAGAGTTGGAGTTTGCGAGTCTCTGCATGACTTGAGTTTACTAAGGACGCTTTTGATATTATGTTTAGTAATTTAGAGAAGAGTAGATGAGAGAGAGAGAGAGAGCGAGCTGGAAGTTGACTTGGATAGAATGAGAGTGAGAGGAGGATGTCAAGTGTGAGGGTTTCAGCCGGATAAGGATATCATGCTTGCCACATGTACTACCATATAAGTTTACCATGCATAATACTAGGTAGACGTAAATAGTAGTAGTGAGAGACTGTGTACATAAATACACGGACAATCTTTACCTCTCTATCTACTACCTACATATATATATACCTACGCCCACTAAATACATCAGAGCTACTGTCTCAACTGAACAGAAGATGTACCTTAACTCCAGTCACTCACATCAGTTCAGTTCACTTTCATTACGCGCCGAGCACAAGAGAACACTAAGAACCTTCCACCATTCGTTACGTTTACTTCACATCACTTTAGTTTACTCTGTCTCTATCATCCTCTTCTCATTCACAATGTCTCTCTGATACTTATAGTACACAATGCTCTCACTCACTCACCCAAACACCACCACCCGTTATACTACGTGTGTAGCTCATCAGCCCGATCCGCCGTTTCATGGCTATCGTACCGCAATCTACCTTATATGCAGTCGCCCAAACAAACAAATCCTCAACGTCCTTTCTTAACTCTAGTGCAAGGTGTGACCACCCCTTACGGGGGGATTTTATGTGCATTATCACTTTTCGAATATCGAATTTACTGAATATCATGAATTGAGGCTAATTGAGGTACTGGTATCAAACTTATCTACTATAGTTTTGTATAATATGTAATATTTGATTTTGCAATAATTTATATATGCCGTTAAAGTCCACAAAACATCAAGTATACATTTTTGCGGAAATTTTTACCTTTTATGTAGCAGTGAAGCAAATTAGAGTATTTATTATGGTCCGGAATGTAATCTAAATTGCATTACATTTCAAAAAGGTCGCACTTTTGCAGTAGCTTTTTATAAGATCAAATTTTTCCTTGGATTTACTGCATCCACCAACTTGCGTGTTACATAACATAACTTTGTTCTACTATGCTCTCTATATCCAAACGTACCTTTAAGTACGTATGAGTATTTATATCTATCCACATATTGTATCATTTATGTATAGCTTATAGAACAAACTACATATTGTGGTGGAACACTATGAACAGATGCCACTTCATTCTATCTCAGAGATTAAAGCAGTCGAAAGCCTACGAGTATATTTCGTGGGGGAAAAACGTGCCAAATATTTATGAGTTAACATGAGAGACGAAAATGAATTTTACATCATGCACTAGCTTCGTCAACACAAACTGAGGAGTATAATGATGAGAAGGGGATGTTATGACATCTAATATGGAAGTACATTCTGTATCTACTTCCACCTACATACAAGTGCAAGACTACAATCTATATAGTTAATACCTGCTATATGTATAGTCAGTTTGTATTGGAGAAAATCTGTCGTTCACCTATGTGTTCGTCTGGTAGTCGTCTCGTCGCCGTCCTCCTCCTCCTCCTCCTCCCATCACTTGTTTCTGTGAGACTTCTAGCCAGTATTTCTCATTAACCATCAACCATCCTTTAAATGAAATCATCAAGCGGAAACACACCAAGAGATATCATATCGTTCTCATTCTCTCTTCTTCTCTTTAGATTCTCTATACTCTCTTTCTCTGTCGTTTAGGAAATAGGATAGAATGATTTGATCTCCAAAAGAATCTTTTAGGTGGTTTTTGTCCATTTCCCTCCTCCAAACTTGAAAATGAATAACTGTACTGTCTTTTCCTGATACATTCTTAATTTGCCTTCCATATGTAGTCATGTTGTGGTGGCTTGGTACGCTGGGGACATTTTATAATGCTCAGTCTCGGATCACGGTTCCAAGGCACGATATCAAATGACGAAAAAATCTAATAACAGTAAGCTAACGCTTTCTCCAAAAAACCGTTTGAAGTTTCACTTACATAAAGTACAATAGGGAGTATATTTGGAAATAATAAAAAACAAATCGAAAATTATACAAAATTCGAAACTATTATTACTAACCCATTTAAATGCGGAATTATGCCTTTTAATACAATTTCGGGTACTATTAAAAATTTTGTATGGTTTATATGAATTAACGTAGATATTGATTACGAATGTATATGTAAAGCGAAAGTACGACACAACGAGAATACTAGTATGCAGTACATATACGGCCGTACTAAAAAGAGATGCTTTCGGAAACATTCAACATTGTGAAAATCTGATTGCACCCTTCGAAAGTGCGTGAAAAACTGACCAAGAAATTTATAATAACTTACGGTCTAAGTTTCTAACAATTTAGCGGAAGTTGTGGTTAATAGGCTCCTGGCTGTGATAAAATATTTACATTGACCAATAAATATTGACGTCTAATAGAAAATTATGATTTACAGTAATATAAAAGAAATAAATCACATTTTCAGGTCTATGTGTTCACCATAAAGCCGTACTTTAACGTATATATGTCAGCGGTTCACGGTGTGACGACGCTGGTTGCGCTACCAGCCTGACCGAGAGTTCGACAACCTATTGGCCTAGGCCAATTGAGGTACACTTGAAACGCCAGAAGTGCAACTCAGTCAGTCAAGAATCTCTGTTGCTTGCCAGTAATTTGTAAAAGCAGCAAGCATACATTTATATACAAATTCCATGGTTTATTTTTCCAGTCAGTCATTATGTAAATTAATACAATTTTTTGCAAGTTCAACTTGGTACTCTTCCACATTTCCGCCCTGATTTCCAGAATGACACTTGGTTCCCGTTCTTTTTACATTTCTTGTTTTACAACTTGTTTTACAATTAATATAGAATCGGTGCTCTCTCGCTTTCTACAATAAATCATCAACTATACAATAATTAGTATTGTGCATTCTCCCTTTTCAGGTACGCAGATTCGTTGTGGTGCAAGATCATCGATATTCCGTGGGACGGGAGATATGGAAATAAATTTCCACATTCAATTTTCTCTACTTTTACAGAATATAGAATTTTTATAGGCAGTAATATGCTAGCCCGAAAACCCGGGTTTAATATCACTCGAGACTCGGTTCCGGGTTTTGCCCGGTTGTTAATACCCTAAAAACCGGGTTTGGATTCCCCAGTTACATACCTACGTCGTCGTGATATTTCTGCAAAGTGGTGAAAATTCGGATTGTTTAAGAATTTTTTTCCCGGTACATTTGCAAACAAGTTCTTCGTTCCAATTAAATAATTCGATTCCGATTTTCGCCTGAATCCTATGTTTCTTGTAACATGCATTTTGACGTCTCATGCTTATAACGTGGCATTCCAATTATGCACTGTCCTTTGTTCAACTTAACTATATCTATAAGATCCTAATCTATATCCCTTGTGATAACTCGTATCACAAGGGAACATGTCGTGACATTTAAAATTTTCCAAAAAAAATGTAAAATATGAAGGGACTTCCATGACTATAAGGAGATTCAAGTTTCGCCTCAGTTGAAATTGAGTGCTGCTTTGAAAATGGTGGAACTAACGAACATTGTTGTAGTTTGGTCCGTCCAGGCAATATGATATTGTACTATATGGCGAAGCGATAATATTATAATGCATTGAAAAAGTCTACTTTATGGGTCTACATACAAATTACAAGCAATAGAGATTCTTGACTGACTGCGTTGCACTTCTGGCGTTTCATGTGTACCTCAATTGGCCTAGGCCAATAGGTTGTCGCACTCTCGGTCAGGCTGGTTCGGCTGGTAGCGCAACCAGCGTCGTCACAGTCGTGGCGCTGACATATACACCTCACACATTATGATACAAAGGGACAGTACAAAAAAATTTTAAAAAAATTTGCTCACGTCGGCTGAAAATTTGTATTAAAAACCAATTACTCAGAGCATAAAGGGAATATTCAATTATTAGGACAGCACTCAGCACATTCTTGAGCATGTACATTTACAATGTAAAACATTGTATGTATGTATGTACCTATACAAATATGTATTTAACAAAACAAGAAAGTAACCACAGGATTAATTGAATTGAATATGTAGCATAAAAGTACCGTGAGCATATATTACATAAGAAAATGTACATATGTACATACATAGTAAGGACCATAATTCAATCTATGACAGTGGACAAGTATCATGTAATTGTGAGTTGCAAAGTTTAAAGATCTACAACATACGCATTAAACGTACACGTAGCATTGGCAAACACCAAAATGTTTGTGTAAATAAATCCCTCGTTTTTGTATGAGTTGATGTGGTGCGATCACCAAAACGTTGTGAAGGTGTTAGACATTAATTTTAGTCAAGTAGGTTGCTGAAGGTTGCTGTTGTTGTTTGACAGATCCGGGGCCTTGCAGACTACGCAGGGAAGTTCGACACAATCAATAATAAGCACGAGGAATCAATTGAGCCACAGTCACCACTACTCCATCAACTGAATCTAAACACGAGCATTTCCTGCAAGCAACCGCCACAGCTCGTAATGAACGCGGAGACAATGGAGAGCATCCGAAGAGGCTTAGATCGAGAACTGCTTCGGGAACAACACAATTCATCGGTGGACAATGACGAGGAAGAGGATCATCATTTGGAGATGATGCGAATTAGGAAAGAGCAGGAGCGATCGTTGTCCCCTAAGCTGCTGAACCTGTCAATGGGGAGCAGCAGCAGCAGTGGTGGTGGTGGCAGTAGTGGGCACACTCAAGCTCACCTGTCCTCAAAAATCGAGTCAACCGGCTCAACTAAACTGAATTTCCAGAGAGATGAACCGCAAGCCACAATATTGCAGAACAGACCTGCTGAACCTTTCCCTCCCACTAATCATCATCACAATCAGAAGCAACTCAGACATAATCAAATGATACTGAATAACAACAGCGGCAATGCTAATGAATTTCTTCATCATTATGGAGGTGGGAGCGTTGCGGCCAACAACCACAACAACACGCCTCCCATGTTGATTCCACGCAGGAAACAGGTACATAATTCATTCATTCATCCTTTTCACATTTTTTCCTATTTTCTTTTTTCGTCTCATGCTGTACGTTAGACAAGAGCAAGATTTTTTACAACAGGTAGCTGATTAATATTATTTGCTAGAGAGGTCACAGTTCACAGTGCACCTTTTTTTAACTGTGCATAAATTTGTAATTATCAGGCACGACCCAGGAGGCGTTCTGCAGATTTTGTCGCAGTGGCTCAAGATTTGAGGAAAGGAAATGCACATCAGCCACCACCAGCACCGCTGGACAATCACGAGCATTCTCCACCCCCTCCCAGCCAAGAGTCTCACTCGAGTTCTCAAACGCCAACCACCCCCTCTTCATCTTTGATTGCTCAGAACCTGAGTTGCAATTTGAGTCAAACTTTCAACCAAATACATCACAATAATAATCGTCAGCATCGAAATTCTCACCATCACAACCACACAAGTCGGCCGAGTCAATCGTTGGGTCACCAAGCGCCGTCATCACATCATCGCCGGAGCAGCCGCCACCACCGCCGATCCCATAGCAGCAGTCACAACAACAACAATAACAGCTTGCGACCGGTGAACATCCCGATTCCTCCTGAGGATATTATGGACGACCACGAGGCAGACGATATGGATGAGAATCAAGTGCTCGACTACACAACGACAGCAACAGGGGCTGGCCATAATAATAATTCATTGATAGCTGCAGGTCTCCATCATCCCCATTCCGTTCTCGCGATGAAACATTGGATCTCTTCCACACCGACACCTCCGCTTAATCAAAGGAACTCTGTAAGTCACTCAGATTTGATTTTGCAAGTTTTTCTCCCGTTTTGTAGATAAACTCGATGGAAATGGAAATGCAAACTAAGTACGACTTCATAATGGGACGTAGCAAGTTGCCCCAACAGGGTAACGGGGAAAATTTGAGAAAGCATCTCTTTTTTTACCTTTCAGAAGGCGGAAGGTGAGTCTGACGACGGTCTCACTCCACCCCCAGAGCAATGTCACACCCCCTCGATTTCTCCATCGGATGCTAAAGGCTTTCCGGTTGATTTCCCATTGTTCGGGATGGGAGATCATCCCCATCTCCACTGCAATCGGAACCTAACACTGTCAGCATTTAAGACGTCTCCGCCGTCACCGTCTAGTTTCTTCCTGAGCAGCTTCAACAGCACCAACGGACCGATTTCCATGTCCATGTTGACTCACTCGGATGAGAGCAATAATGCGGCAGAGTCCGCTTCCACTCCCCCAAACGTATTCTCGCCGGCCGGCTTTCCAATGCCCCTGTCTCTGCCGCTGACCACTAGCAATAACAACAACCACAGTAGTCACAGTGGTCCTCCGGGAAGTGTTGGGAACAATTCGGTTCACGGGCAGCGTTCTAGTCCCGTTCCTGTAGGGTGGCCAGGTCTCCCTCTAGGACCCGCTCCGATTTTTGGCAGGCACAGAGCGCAACATAGTGCTCCCAGGGGTGGTAAGAATATTTTTCATGTTGTACGTTTAGTTTAATAAACCATTACAAAAAAATCTGTGGTTCCGGTGATCTACATATCCGGAAGACGGATCCTGCATTCCCTTTTAAAGCACAACTTTCGTTGCTTAGTCATTGGATTACCGTGTTGTTTTTGTTAATCTACATTCATTCTGTATGAAATACATAAATACATTAGAAAATATATAATGAATCAATTCGGGGTTCAACAAGTGAAAATAGCTAATATGTAAATAAAATACAAACAAAAAATAGAATTTACTCAGCACTTCTCTTTCTTTTGCAACTGACAGTCATTGATGGATGAATTATGTCACCGAATTAGTGTTTGTTTTCGATTTAGTTCTACGAATTTTATTTATGATGTTTTGAAAAACGCCTTTAAGATCTGAATACTTTTTTTCTAAGAATTCCAATCTTTCGTGTTCCATTTGCATTTAAGTGGAACCGAAAAGCAATGCAAAATAATCGTAGAGTCTTTGAAATTCCGCTTAGTGCCTCTTTGGTATAAGGCTAGAGGAGTCGAGCATACTATGCCCGAACGCGCAGACTTTTTTCGAAACAAAGAATTTGCTTCCAAATACAAAATGTAAACCATTATGAAGATTTTCTCAGACATTATAAACAATTTCAGGACCACCCAGGGCGTGGAGTAATGCCGACTTAACAGAAGCTTTACATAATGTCTGGAATAAAAAAATGACTACATCACAGGTAAGAATTTATATGCTCTTTATTACATTCTGCTTTTCCAACACATACCATCTGCAGTGTACTTAATCTGTAGTATGTATTTTAGACACTTGAGAAATTATCTGGGGAAAAAATTTACATTTAATCCAATAAGCTCATACGAATTGTCGTAGGGGTAATTAAGTACTACTTATAAGTACTTGGCCATAAGTGCTTTTAATTAGTGAATTCAAATGATTTCCATTGAAATTCCCAGGCATCTCGAATATTCGGAATTCCGTACAACAGTCTGCTGATGTACGTTCGTGGGAAGTATGGGAAATCACTGAAATTGGACCTGCTGAAAAAAGGTCTGGACTTGGCTCTGGAAAATAAAGCAAATTCCAACAAAGCAGCAGCGGAAGCGAAAGAGAAGGAGGCGAATAATTCCACCACCAACCACAATCATTCGAACACAGTCAACATTAACAACAACAACAACAATACGAATAACAACAACAGCAGCAGCGGGAAGAGCAGCTCCCGTCTGTCCAATTCGAACAACAGTTCCCCCTCCAGTCAGAACATCAACAACAACAATCCGAAGAGCAAATCTCACCACAGTCAACCCCATCACCATCCTCATCACCACCACCATCACTCACAGCATTCCCATCATCATCATCATCAACCCGGGGCCGGTGGCTCTCCGCCCTTGGGCATTGGAAATATTGGTTTAGTCGGATTGGGAGAGCCGTCTGACATACCAGCCGGCTTTAATCCTTTCACTGCCGCCGCCTCCATTTTCGGAGACTATCCCGCTCCCTTCCCGTTCGCGTCCGCTCTGTCACATATTCTGCCTCCGGGCAGTCTCATCACCACCGACAAGGTCGCTCTAAACGATGATGATAAATGAGGGAGAGCAGCGGGGCTCTGGTGAAGCCTAACTCTTGACAACATTTAACACACCACACAATATCACAACAACAACAACAGTGTAGCTTCCTGATTCACCTTTAACGAAATGACTGTATTCAATAGTCTCCGTTAACATAGGATTGTCTTGTCATAAGGAATGTGTGTGCAGCAGATTTACACTTTTTCCTGCATTGATATTGAAAAACAGATTACAACGACGTAACTAAATATTAAGAAGATCAGCAATACTTTTCATTTGTTAAATGAATTCTACATATGTAGGTACAATAAACAATAAACAACAGAGACAGGATAGATTAATATTAATAACAATAGAGCTGGTACATGTTTTACTACTACCTCATAAACTAAACTGGTGAAGACTGAATTGTACATTACGTGTAGTTGGAGGAATTTACTACTGTAAGTTGAGCAACCAAACCGAATTCTAAGATCTCTACAATGGGAAATACTATTCATTGTAGATACAGAAATTATGATGTCTGTACCACACACACTACAATTATTTAGAAAAAAAGTAATTGTCGATATTTATAAAATATCTCTTAATAAATAATAATATTAATAGGTTGTTTTATCACTATCTATCTATATGAATCAGCACTACTTATCTTGGGTCTTAACCCACACAACTGCCTCTGTAACCAAGTATACGATTATTGCTAACCAGCAAGTCAAGAATTGACGCTTTCAGCAGGGATGCAATTCAGGAAAAATTAAAAGATTGTAGTTTGCAGCTTGTAATAATATTTAGTATGAGTGTTGTTTAGAATTTAAATTTTTTGCAGTGTAAACTTATTATCTTAATCTCTTACAGTGGACACATTTTATTTTAATTCGTATTCCATATTGAAATTGGCAGTGTCTAATGTCTGGTGAAGGGAATAAGTATTACATTGCTTGAATATTCTGTCTACGAATGACGATTTCATTTCTAAATTAACTTTCGTAAATAATCTGCACTCTGTACTGTACTACCTGCGATTTCTAAAGAAAGCTGAAAGATATCTATTATATGGGGCACATTGCCTATGGATAATTACATTGTGTGTGTGAAACACTGGTGGAATCTGTCTTGTCTACGTTACGGGTCTGTCGATGAATAATATATCTCTGTATTAAGTGTATCGCTCGTAGTAGTAGCAGTAGTAAAGTAGCTATTGGATAAGTATTCAGTAGAAAGGGACTAAGTATTGAGTCAATCATGCAAAGTCTATCTTTCTACTACAATCTATATATGGAACTCACTACCTCACGATGTATATTGCATGCATTCAAGCCATGCATTGCATATACTGACTTAAAACTACCTCTCGTCTCGACTAATACATTACTATGTACTTTGTATAGACTTTAAATTAAATTACTCTCTGTGTACTAAACAGTACCACTATGCTTAATGATACTATCAAAACTGTGAAATGCTTCGGGTAAATTAAGTTCTTCAATTCAAAAGTATATATATATATATGTAGTAAATAGATCTTACTAGGAATACTTACTGTGCAAAGCGTAGCTATTGAATTATTGTGTATACGAAAGGGATACAAGAGAGCGGCTGAATGAAGTTGCCCAGATATTCCGTACTCTGTCTACATACTTAAAAGTAAGATGTAGATCTAAAACAGGCAAAGTAGAACAAGAAATACGTTAACTACCGTTAAGTCTCATGAACACATGAAGTGCGCACGTATAGGTAAGTACATCAGGTAGGTAGAGTGAGAGAGAGAGAGAAAGATGAACTAACTTTTCCTGGATTCTGGTCTTGACTGGTTCGTACTGTACTTGGATATGTCTGTCTGACTTCTTTGTTCTAATCGAGATCACATCACTTCTCATCACATCAGGTAATGCACAGTCTTTATTCCGTCTTTAAGTGCAATGCTTATGGTATAAGTTTTAAATTCTAATGAAACATTCTCTCAACTCATCTGTACGATATGCTGAACTCTCTCTCTCCCGTTTCTCATTCCCACGGATCGGATCAAGTATCTAATAAGAGAGTCACGTCTCTCTCACTTTCACCTCGTATGTTCCCAATAGGTATATGTAATCGTTTTACATCATTTTCCTCAGTTCTATTATTTTCTCTTCGAGGAAGCTGTACATGAAGCCAGTTGAGTAGACAACGTGATAATTTCTCGGAGAAATATACTCAAACGTTTGCAGCTCTATTTTGTAATAGGAGGTAGCTATATACTGGAAACAGAGGGAACCTTCCAAAGACCAACTCAACTAAAAGCACTCTTAGTGCCGCTGCTGCGACTCTCTTCTATGTATAGACGAGTGGAATGGTGGTGGTGGTGGTAGTAGAAGTGGGAAATGGAAAGGAAGGAAGGGATTAATTTATATACTACTAGAATCTCCAGTTTATGATAATATTGTTCGAGTAGTTATGTAGTTTGCTTTCGTTCTCTCCAAATCTGCGGTTTATTACAAAACTAAGACTCTTTTGTTTCTATTTAGATAGGTTTCTGCCAACGGACACGTATCTTTCAATATGTTCGAGTGTCTTTACTTTTCCAAGGAATTAATAAGTAGAAACACTAGCTCCCACTTAACCCTTGCACGAAATTAAAAGGCCAAATATATGTATTACTAGTTGATTTTATAGGTATACTCCAACTATTATTCTATGACGATTACCTCATCCCACCATTTCTTACTAAACGATAGTCATAATAATCAGACAAGTTCTTGTAGCCATTCATTTCACGTGTATTCATTCTCTCTGCTTTAAATTCAACCAACTATATTTATACCGAATACGAAAATTGATTTTAAAATTTTCTAGCTACGCAGTATCACCATAATTGTGAATTTAAAATTACAATTCTACAAAATCACAGTATTGCGTAGTATAATTTTACAACAACAACATATTGAAATCCACTTTATAAGCGAGTATATGTTTGCATACGCAGAGGCGTAAAGTATAGAAATCGCAAGTGCTATTTTCCTCCCTGACAAATGCACGTAGTCAGTGCATGTACATAGAGTGGAAGTTAAATTTCTAAAGTAATTCAATCAAATATAAATCAATTGAATCCTACACCATCAGTAGTCATGAAGCTGAAGACTGGCTGCTTCTCACATCAGAAAGAGCGTAAAAAGGGCAAAGTCATTGAGAAAAGAAAGGAAAGGCAAGCAGGCATAAAAAGACTGTATGGGTAAATACTCACTACTCGATCGCAGCAGAGCAGGCAGGGGTGGATGAAAAGTTGCACTCAACACTCGTGACGTCTCCCACACGTATTCACGTGCAAATCTGTGTAAATACACTGGCAGGGTCCAGGGGCCCCCTCCTCCAATCACGCAGTACCTACAATTCATTCGTCCCAACAACCGTGTATTCCACCTACGTACTCTGGGCACTATCGCATAAGTATGTGAGTCTCATGTAGATTGAGATGCAGATAAATGAGGCAAGTGAACGTGAAAGCAAGTGAGAGAGATTGAATGAGTGAGAGAGAAAGGAGAGTACAAAACAGATAGATGCAGATATACGAAATACGATTCCACGTTTTCTAACTCTATCTCTCCCTACTACGTGTAGCAAGCCTACTTCTGCCTTTTACAACAGAAAGACAGGAGAGCATGAGAACATATACTACATTATTAGTACTAACATTCATATACGTAGAGCGAGAGCGTGTGTATAGTAGTAGTAGTGGTGGTGGTAGTGAGTTTTGGCTGTGCTACTGCTTGCTCTGCTTCAAAAGAGATCATATCTATATAGTATTCTATTATACTACTTACTTAGGTTAAACAGTTGAGTTAAGTAAGTATGAGTATAAGTGCATAGCGGAAAAGGAAAGCAAAGCACTCAGGCGAACGGATTTCTCATCTCAGGATTCTCGGCAGATGAACAGATTAGTTTTAGGAGGTAAGAACAGGAAAGGCAGGAACCCAACAACTGCTGAAACTCAACTATTGTGAGCTTAGCTCTCAAGTGAAACACAAATGCACGGACGGAGCAGCTACTGAGAGAGAGAGAGCTGAACAGCGAGCAAAGCCAACCTGAGATATGTAGCTACTCTACACTACTACGTACATGTAGTGCATACGAGGCGAGACACACACGATCTTGACTTGAACTTGTAGTGTATTACAATGTTTTATGTACATGGCATCTCGTCAGTGTACTGTGCACATGCTTTCACTTCAACATCTATACGTTATGCACTGTGATGCTTTCTCCTACGAATACTATGTACATTGTCATAGAATCATCATCAGCATGAGTCGTGCGCTCTTGCTTTCTTTTTCTCCGCGATCTTTGTAGTAGTGCGTCACACCATCAATTTATTATTTAGTAATTCATCATGACATTCATACACATGGACTGTGCGCCATCATACGATACGTTATAATTAGATTACCTAATGGTGAGATATTTGGGAGTACTGATATATGCAAAGGCTGTGTGTGCACATTGTGAAAAGTTCAATTTGAGACAGTTTTGAGTGGTGGATAGTGTTTTATGGATTTGTAAGTGACAAGGGAAGA
This sequence comes from Plutomurus gul, assembly GCA_019776185.1. Classification (NCBI taxonomy): domain Eukaryota; kingdom Metazoa; phylum Arthropoda; class Collembola; order Entomobryomorpha; family Tomoceridae; genus Plutomurus; species Plutomurus gul. The sequence goes on along the minus strand of JABASC010001339.1, from coordinate 10,436 downwards.
AGACATGCGACGGGAGAATTGAATGCTTAAAGTATTTAGGGACATTCAGAAAGAGAAGAATGAGGAGACACACAGAAGATGGTAGGGAACAGTTCGCTGGTGGCTCACCTCACGACGATGACGACGATACAAGAGAGCCAGAGAGAGAGAGAGAGAGAGATGGAAGAAACGATGTGTAAGATAAGATGTGGTAGTGGTAAGTGTGTGGGCTTACCTATAATGTAATATAATAAGGATATGACATCATATGATATGGTATGATGAGTCTCTGATATTCGACTACTTAGTTGGTTAATGCATTTAAACGTACGGAGAGCGGAGTGAGAGTCGGAGAAACGAAAACAGAAGACAAGAGAGATGCGAAGACAGTTTCCTTCTGGTGTGATACTCGTGTATATCCCAACTCGTCTGTATATAAGTACATTACATTCATAACTCCCTCACGAGTAGTAGTCTTAGTACATACATACTGCACACATACCGACATAAGGCTGGTGCTTTGATTCACTCATGCAGCTACTAGGAAGGAACGCATTGAGATTGAGATGAGACTGAGAGAAGGTTGAGACAGAATGAAACAGATTTCGCGTCAGTTATGTTATGTGTATTAGTCTTGAAGAAGAGGCTGTGAGACGATGACTAGTGGTGGTGGTAGGAGTCGTAGTGTGTAGTGGTAGTAGTACTTTAGGCCAAGCCATACCAGACTGCTCACTCAGCCTCTGTGAATGTGTGTGTGTGTGTGTGTGTTCGAGAAGAAGACTGACTGTCTTCCTTGTCTCCTTCTTGTCTTCCTCCTTGGTTTCCTTCGGTTTGGTTAACTTAGCTTTGCTTGGCTGGGTTGGTCGGACGGACTTACATTTAATCAATTTAATCTCTGTTTCTATTTCACTGTAGGCCTCTTTTCAGGGCATATCACATCATATGGCGACTTGAATGAATTCCGACGGATTATATAATTGAAAATGTTAATTCCATATCAGGATTTGCATATGTTGCCTCCTTGTTGGCTTCCTTGTGGCTGCCTCGCTCTAGCTATCTCTCTGTCTCACTTCATATCCTCTCTTGATTCTCTCAGTCCTCTCTTAACATTAGCCATACATTTTGCGTCCTCTGATTGTCAGATGTTCACTTTTCACTTCAGTGTATCCGTGTGAATCGCTGTGTAGTTGTACTACCTAAAGTGAAGCATTTTTATCCACCAGAGCTTACTACTAGTATTCAAGACAAGTATATTACTATACACAGATACAGTATGCATACCTGTTTTACAAATATTCACGGGTCAAATTATTTCCTAATGAAGGCGGAGCACTAAAATTCCATATCGCTGCCGCACAGATGCGTAAAAGACTTAGAGTAGCACTCGAGCAACTGTAAAATAATGCAAACGCCAGCAGAAAAGTAAATTCGATTGTTAGCAGCAGCAGCAGCATAGGCCACAGTGCAGTGTAAGAGAGTGAGTGTGTAGACGGGTGAAAGATAATAAGTAAGTAGTTTTTCTCAAGTAGTAGTAGAAGTAGTAGAATTTCTCTCGACGTACTTATATCAGATGAACTCTAGTGACAGCTAGTGGATATAGCATTGTATATTATTCTGTTGACTTAGATATGCAAACATCAGAGCATGGCTGATACACAAAATAATCGTAGCATGTGTTCTCTCCTGCACTAGTATTTATATATTCAACAAGAATATAAGTAGAGCACAGTATGTGAGTAAATTCCTTTCCATAAGAACTAAAAGATGCATCACTTACTTAGTTAGCCGTGTTAGCAGAAAAGATATACATATACGTAGTTAGTAGCAGAAAGGTGTATGTACTAGAGTGAGTGAGTTCAGAAAAAGTCCATGAAGGAATCCATATGAATGCAATGTTTAGTTGTTGTGATTTCGCCGTCGTCGTTGCAAAGACAAGTAAGGCTTAGATAGTATATAGAGCGAGCGTATACACTGTTAAGCATGGAAGACAGTGTGAGAGCGCACCTCGGAATGTCACCACGTAAAGGAAAGGAAGGAAACCTCTTTCAAGATTCCACATCATGATACTGACTGATGCTGATACATCTTCGTAGCTTTCCCTCTCCACCAGTATAATATGTATTAAGTGGCACGCCCTAATAAAGTACACATACTAACTAGTACACAAGAAGACAAGGCAACGTGTAGGTAAGCAGAAGAAGAGAATGAATTCCTTATATAATTCTAAAATGAAAGTTCTCTCCTTGTCGTCTGGCTGCTCTAGTCAACTCTGCTAATATATTTTAGAGACAGTAGTTACTCTTAGTGTTCATTTATATCCTTTACCTTAAGAGGAGGAGAGAGCGAACGAGAGAGAGAGAGAGAGAGAGAGAGTGAGAGACAATCCACGGGAAGACAAGACAGGAGGAAAGCGTGAGAGCACATTTACTTTAGCATCCGGCACAAATATCACGTCTATCCTTCCATTTGATTACAACCACCGATAAATTAACTTTCTCTCTGAATTCTCGGAGGAGATTTTGCCGATTTTCCTCATTTCATGGTGGTGGATGTGATAAATTGATCTTCGTTATAGTATTACCATTCGAAAGTGGAGAGTCTATCTTCTCCATTTATTCCTTTGTAGAGAAAGTAAATACATACGTCGTAATAAGGACAAGGACAAAAGGTAGGACACAGAGAGAGCGTGTGTTGTATAGGTACGGCAGGCAGCACAGACATGCTGGTGCTCGTTTATATATATTGTGTGTGTTCCATGTTCTGTGTGTGAGGGAGAGAGAAGAGGATGGATGGGTAGAGATAGATGAGATGCATGCATTTCTACATATAAGCACATACACATATACATACATGCGCATACATCTACATACATTCATTTCGCTAAGACAAGAGAGCACACATTAATTTCAAGTGGGAAAAGGAAAGGGGGAATGAGTGAGACGGAGCGAGTCTCTTTCTGTTCGAGTAGTTAAGTTTTGCTCAACTCTCCCAATACAACAAGAGAAAGGAATTGTAAATGCTACGCGCTTCTCTCTCTTTCTCTCTCTCTCTAAATTCTCTGTTGTCTGCATGTAAGTAATACTGGTGAACTAAAGTGAGTGTCTTAGAAAATCCCTGTGCTTGCCTGCCTCTGTGTGTGTGTGTGTGTGTGTAGGTACGACGGAATTTCCTGAATCTAATGCAAGCAAAGCAAATACACCACACTTCACCATATATACGAACACACACACACACACACACACACACACAGTTATAAGCAAGGGAAAGTTTCCAAAGTTATCACACGACATGTTACTCACAGTGCATGGAATAGAATAGAGAGAGAGAGAGAGAGAGAGAGAGAGTGAAGCACACAGAGTGTAAGTTCCTAATTCATAGAACAGGATATGTATGATAAGATATGAAATGAATGTGTGGATGCAAGCAGGCAAGCATCATCATCCACAATCCTTCAGTTGTTCAGACCAGAGCACCAGCCAAGTGAAGCCAGAGCGTGGTCGTGTGCATTTTCGCTGTGTGTTCAGTTGAGTTGACTGGTTCTCTCTTGTACTTCCAAAACTATATGCATATTATATGCAGAGTAGGCATAGTAGTAGTTCTCTCTTCTACACATGCATATCTTTAACTTGTCTTGACTCTGTGTGTGTGTGTGTGTATGGCACTAAAACACAAGACTTACTCTCCTTCACTTCACTTTAGTGGTGTGCTACTACAGAGTAGTCCCAGTCAGTCAGACTCCTTCTCTCTTCATAGGTTGGAAATATTGATTGATCTTAGAAAATTAGGAGAGTGTGCGCTAATGCTAATGCATGCAAGTAGGAGAATGTTGCTTTGCTTTGCGACTTCAAAGTCTCACTGCTATTCCACTAATACTCCTACTAAGTAAGTCAGACCAAAGACGACGAAACGTGTGCACTATGTGTGTATCTCCTTTATATATCATTGTTCCACTCTCTGTGTCTCTCCTCAGTATATAGACGTCTCCGTCTTATATAAGTATATAGTCGTACATGATTCGTGTCATGACATGACAAGTCTAGACTGATTAAAGAATCGAATCAACTAAAAAGTAAGGGTTCAGCTTTAAGTATGTGAACTATATGCATGTTTACACTTATCTCCTCCATGGGCTATAGTACCTATACACCGTACGTACACATATGCTGCTGATGATCGCGCCTAGTCATGCATTTAGTAGTTATTATGAAATGGAAATGTGCATATGATTTTTGCAAAAATGCCCTGAGCATCATGGAGTTTAGGCCAGGCATATCGCTTCCCAAAAGTCGATAATGGCATGAAGCTGGAAAAGAGGAAAATCGTATTAGTAATGAAAGTTTGGCTGTGTGCAGCGAAAACAGTGCGAGAAGGGGCTCTTCCTATTTGAGATAATGATCCTATTGAATTTTAAAGGAAATTATCAACGTGAGTGCAGAAACTATGTATTTCAAGATCCGCATCATTTAGCCGTTGTTGCCGGAAAGTAAAATGAAGAGAGAGAGAAGAGAGGAAAGGGATAGAAATTCACCCCCAGTCTTGTTGGCTAAGTTGCTCAAGACGGATTTCGGAATTAGATTGGATGCGTTAAGTCTTTGTTTTGTTATGTTGTGCAATACGCGCACCTACTACTACTACTCCTACCTACACGGGAGAATGTGTGGCAGGGCCATGTAAAATCCTGTTCACTCACTGTAGTATAGCCCATGGCGGCTAAGATTTAGTAGGATCTTCCATAATTTATACCGTTTCTCATCTACAACGCTAATAGCGTAATCATGCTCCAGCAGTGAGTAGATTCATGTAAGCATGTACTACTAGTGGTACTATGCACTTACATTTATAAATATACTGAGTTTCAGACCAGTGGTTAGAGTTAGACAGTAAGCGAAGAGAGTTATATCTGTATACACAGTGTATTATTGGGAGCACGTTAAGGTGATGGGACATACACACGGAGGAAATGTGTACCTGCACTTCTCTCTCCCATAGAAATACATGTTTTCCTTTATGGTTTTGAAGTCAGAAGTGGAGGAGAGGGCCTTAGAGCTGTTTGCTACTACTTACGTGGCTATATAAGTAGAATTGGTAACACACGGGCTGAGGAATTCGGAGAGGAGCGCTGTCGGTGAGTCACAAACTATGGAAAGAGCTCATATGTATATGTAACACAAGATAATGTTACTTATATATACATACATACACAAGTGTGTTCTGCTTTGGTTCGACTCTCTCTCTCTCTCTCTCTCTGCTCCCCGTTCCTTTCCTCAGTAACTAACGTGGTCATCCATGTGTGTTACTGCTAGTGACTTGCCGGCGATGCACGGGTAGGGTGTCCTACAACCGTGACCAAATTAAATGCTTTGGGGCACACACGTAAATCTTTCGTTAATTAGGATGGAACTTGCTCTTACACTTTAATGAAGGCTAAGGTCGATAGCTACAGTCGTTGGAGCGCTGCGGGAGACATTTTTTACTGTATGAGATGGCGACATCGATAGCGAGAGAATAATTGCACTGTGGCTAACCACGTTCTAATTCTCTGTGTACATGTTACCATGTGTGTGTGTGTTGTAATAAAGGCTGTGTCCTATAGACAGTGGCTGATATCAGGTTTATCGTTGTCGCAACAGAAGGAGATTTGTTTTCCAACGATTTTATTTATTTATACATTTATAAATATTTTGATCGCCTCTTTTAAATACTGGGATTTGAAAAATTGACGAAATTACGTTTATAATTACTTCAGGTTGTGTTCTGTTGGTGGTGTATATGGCTTTGCATGATATGTCCTGTGAAGAAGGTGGGCACTAATGGTGCACTAATTAGTTGTGACGGCTAGACCTATTCATAATTGCCTATCACCATTCGCCCGCAGCCATCATTTCAACATACTGCACACTGCTGTTGCTTTGCCGCCGCTGTCACTACACTCTCGGGCTTCTTGTTCGTCTTTAAACAGGAAATAGTTTTGTTGGTGAAGTAGACATAATGTAGCAAGAGTTTACCATTAGACGTGAACACTTTCAATTTTCAATTTGTCTCTCACAACTAAATTGAATTGCAACTCAATTTACAACAGATCAAACTTTGTGTGAAGGAAGTTGTCAAGTAATGCCAACGAGTGAGAGACAAGTCTGTAGCAGAGAGGTGATGTGAGCATTTTACGGTTAGCAAGGCAGCTGTGAATAAAAATACGTGCTGAAGGCTAAACTCTTCTCTCTCTCTCTCTCTCTCTTGACAATATTACCCATCGTTGACAATATAGGAACTAATATGTATGTAGAGTGTACTTTTACGATTCGTGTGCAGACATGTTCTTGGAATGACATCGAAATCCTAATTAAGTAGTAGGCAACCATGGGCAAGGCTTATAAACGGAGATATGAGCAGATAAGCCCCCGCGTCAGGCCCACTAAGTCACTTTGAGTTTACAGCACCCTTTGGTGACGATTTTTAAGGGAATTATCCGGACGTGGGTTGGCTTAACATTCATCCTCCCACTTAAAAATGCATAGCTAAATAATGTATACGATGTGTTCCATCCTATACTGCACTCTATCTGATATTGTATTTATTAGTGGATAGGCAAGCCACCCTTTGCAATTTCTTTCCCTGCTAGTACACAGGAACAAAGCGGAGGCATTCATAATTCCAAAACCCAAACTCTCTCTCCTTCTCAAAGCGAGTCTGTAGCACTGCATAGATACATTCATTTCATTAAAATTATTATCAAAGCGATACAGATATCGTACAAGTGATATAATATGGAGCGCAAAATAGCGGAACATCACCATTCATCAGTTGTGTAGCAGTTGTCTGTCAGAATTTTGTGCCCAGTTATATACATACAGAGATAAAAAGTAAAGAGATCCGACTGTCTCATTCGATCTGCACATTGCTTTTGACAATTAAACACATTATTATCAGCTACGTCCTCTACGACTAAATACTAACATGCTACTGCAATAACAATCCTCACTGCGTGCATGTACAATTGAGAGTGGTGTGCACTAAAGATGTAGACAATAGATGTGAATATGCAAAGGGACACAGTCACACAGTAAATAGCATCATAGTGTACGTATAACTAACACATAAGCAATCAGCTCATTTTCCCTTTGGCGTGCTCCCTTTGCTGCTATGTACTAGTATCTCCTCTCAACCATTATGGGATCTTATACGTGTGTATTATAAGCATTTATTACAATTCTGTAGCATTCATCTGAAAAGTATCACATCAGAGAAGATACGCATTACTCTTCCATTTACAATAACACAATAATATAGTAAGTAGAAAGACAGAGAGAGAGAGAGAGAGAGAGAGAGAGAGAGCAGCGAGAGTGGAGAAGGAGAGAGATCTTGGTTGAATTGAAGAGAGACGTGGTGGAATGGAATAGACATATGTAAGTATGCTCACACACTCACTCACATCGCATAACATGCCCCACACTCCTTTTACATTGGGAACAGTACGTACCAACGAGTAGACACAAAACTAAACTAAAGAACCCCATCAACTCTGAGAACACATTAGCAGAATATATAATTTTAGGCCTTTTGTTTTTGGGTTTGGCATCCCATCGCCTTGCATACAGAGCAGCCCTGAGTAGTGACAGTGAGAGTTACTCTCTACACACTCACAGAGAGAGAGAGAGAGTCTTCTTATACTTTCCTTGTCTCCGTATATGTGTATATGTATGTGTATACGAGAGTGCACATAAAGTGTGTAGTATATGGAGAGAGTATGGTGAGAAAGAGAGGCAAAGCGATCAATTCTCTATTTCTCTCACTCAGTGTGGGGTATTACTGTGCACAGACAACAGTCGGTAATATAATATGTACAATGTTTTGTATACACATATAAATACTTACATATATGAATGTATGGTAAACTAAAGTTGAATTTGGTTTCGTTGTTCGTCTCGTTTGGTTTGGCTTGAGATATGGACGCGCGCGGAGGAAGAGAACTACTAAACCACGTATGGAAATTCCCGTATCTATATCCCGGCACACCACACCACACACCACATTAATATATTACTTTGCTTTTCCTTACTTACTTCAGTTTAGTTTAGTTTACCATTGCACATTCAACATTGCTCTCTCTCTCTCTCTATTTTGTTCTGTCTGTCCCATTATTCTATTTGAAAGTTCAGACAAACTGCACAGTACTACTACACTAGTATTTTCTGTGGAAATGGAAAGGAGACGAAAGTTGAGTCACACACACGTATATACAAAGAGAAAGAGCTTCTTCGTATATGTATATAGTAGGCAGAGACAGATAGAAGTGAAGTGCTATAGGTTTCTTAGCGTCAGTCAAAAATTTGCATAGAGCTCCACGCTCATTATGAAGCTCCCGAGTGAAACAATGCCTGCCCGCTTCACTTCAGCTCTCACTAAAGAACTCCACTCTCTCTCTCACTCTGTACTCTTACTTACTATATTCGTACTGGCAGTAGTGTGTGATGACTTTCCTTAGTTAGTAGGTAGCGTACTGTTGTTTACTATATATACACAAAACTACGTAAGTAAGTATAAGTGTCCTATAGAAGAAGAGAGAGCTCTCCACTCGGCATTCTCTCCTCGCACTTTTACTCTCACATCACATGCATGCATTCATCCATCCATGTTACGTTACGTATCTGACTTGTCTCTATATTGTTTGCTGTTGTCTTCCCTCTCTCTCTCTCTCTCTCCTCGATATTATGTGTACGTTCCTCACTCTGTTCGTCGGAAGGTATACACGTACACTTTTATATATCTCTCTGATGACGATGACGACGATGAGAGTAGTTCCTCTCCACTTTAATTCTCTCCTGGCTGCTTTCTTATGTGTCTCCCTTCTTCCTACTATTATTACTATATGTATATATACATCTATATACACTTCCATTACTTGCTTTCTTTGGATGTTTTTTCTCCAGCAGCAGAGCAGCAGCAAGCACACATAACCATCTCCCATTGTCCTCTTGTTTCTGCTTTCTGCAAATCTGTGCGGTATTTAATGAGTGGAAATTTTTCTTCACAGACATTATTCATTATTTCAATAGCTTTTCACTTTTCTTGGACTAATTGGAAAATACTATTTTTATGAAACGTTGTAGCAGTGGAACGTAAGTTAAATAAAAACATCAGGACGACGTAATAATCCAAGTGTTTATAAAACTGAACTGGAAAGTAGACCATGAGAGCTTTAATTTTAATTTCAGTGGGAATGTTAACGGTATTTATTATTACAGTGGGAGAATTTGGAAAATATTCCCTGAATTTATATTTTTTCTCGCCCAACATCGGTTGGTAGTGGTTCTATTCATGGTACGCCTGTTATTATTAGTTATTTTTCGTCTGAGGTAAATGCAGGTAGCTTGACAAATAACTTTTGTTTGAAGGAGAATTAGGTTGTTGTTGGAATGTGTTTGTTGGGATAGTGAATGTACAGTATATACTACATGCATGTTTGTAGACAATATCATTGTTAAATTGTTATCACACCGCCATCACCCAGTCACAATGGGACAGCGAGAGCAAGGAATAATTTTGTACGAGTGTAGCCAGTATGAAGCTAACTAACGATGAGTAATGAACAGAATAGAATTTCAGTGGAATGAATAAAATGAGAAGACAACAGACAGGCCAGAACGATGATAGAGAGAAAGAAAATCATTTTCCAACTTCCCTTCTGTTGTTTTGTCACTTTTCTTGTGGTGTCGTCTCTTGTCTCCAATTTTCCCTGATTCAGCATCACTCTTCTTATTGTTTTACACTTGTCTTCACTTTTACTTAAGTTGCATTCATACATTCTTCACATATATATATTAATACCTCTCTCTGTGTGCTCAGTCAGTCAATTCTGTTCTCTGTCGTATATAGTGAACACGTAGTGGTAGTGGTAGTGAGTGGAACGACCAAGCTAGCTTTTGTTTTCACATTTCGTCTTTTGTAGGTAGGTATGTATTTCCTCATTCAATTCACGACCATAAAACAAAAAGCGAAGACAGGGAAAACTTATCTGGGCATCTCGTGTTTTGTTCAGCTTTGTTTCTCTGCGCCATAAGATGTCTAAATTTAAATTTGACAATGAGTGCGAAATATCTGTATTCTTTACTAGGTTGTTACTTGTACACAAATGTAAGAATGTTTCCATCATGTCTTTCCTCATGTTTTCAACAACTCCTTTAAATTCTTTATTCGACACAAGAAATGATGATGATAACCAAGTACAGTCAACAGTCAGCGTTGGGTGCACCACCTATTCAAATGATTCTTAATTGATAAGAGTTGAGTGGTAAAAAGTTCAATTATGTCAATGCTGTGGTTTATCTCAAGTAAGTAATCTCTCTGAATGTACTTATACCATAATTACAGGTGTATTTTAGGTTCACGGAAAATCTTAAAACTTGCATCTCTTCGGTTTCGTAGAATGCCCCCCCCCCCCTTAAGAATTCTTAAGGAAT
>JABASC010001338.1:0-24554 GCA_019776185.1 Plutomurus gul | reverse complement strand
TAATCCACTATACACTCGCAGGATATATCAACGAACACCATTAATGGAAGCCACTGTAAATTAAAACCGAAGGCAATCACACCCAAATTGTTATCAGGAATATAGCTTTACGCATTACGTAATAATATACGCATCACCTATAATAGGTCATTCCTGATTGTTGCGCTTTTCGGGATATTAGTTGAAGCATAATTAATCAAAGACACTTACGGGCTAAAAATCTCTCTTGAAGTAAGATGCAAGTGTTCCACTCGAGGACGAGATCGTCAGAGTGAAGCAAAGTATTTATTTGACAGGAACTTCCTATGGCTGACGCAGCGATTAATGTCATCTGCAAACCTCTGCTTGCGATAGGACTCCCCAGATTCATTGAAAGGTAGATGGCAACGATCTCTGAGAAGCGATGCAGCAGACAGACCCATGTCACGATGTAAAACAGTAATTGTTGCCGGAGGGGAGGCAGTTTCAATCGGCTGTTACCCGCCGATGACACATAGAAAGGAAGCAGTCCTAATTTGAATCCAAACCGTACCAACTGGTCCATCGCTCGCAAAGCTCTTTTTGACATCATTTTGAAATCTTACAGCTTATAGAGAAAAATGAATGACAGATCACTAATCCTCATTTTTATCAGTAGATTACTAAATTGTAAAAAAATTTATAAAAATTGACGAAAAACGTCAACCCTTGAAATCTCTTACAAAAATCAGTTTTTTTTGTTTTATTAGAAATTTTTACATTATTTATTTTCGGATACCTTACTAACAAGATTATTAGCTGACCCTGATTTTGGAAATTAATCAAACTGACTCTAAATTCAATTGTATTGATTAAGAATAACGAATATTTAATTTTACTTGTTAACTTCTAGATTTTTCAAATGTGATGCTTTGATAAAATTTCCACTAACAATAGGTCCAAAGGTCCATCCTAAAAAAATTGTTGGTCGTGTAGTAAAAGTATTAGAAATATTACCCCTTTTGTTTTTTCCTTTTATAAATATAGACGGTCAGATTCTACAAAAAATTTCGAGATGTGCGAGATTTAATGCAGTAGTTGTACTGAAGGTAGTAGTAAACGTATTTCCGCTTCCACTCTCAACTTCTACACATCTTTTCAGGGGAGACGACTTACTGTGTGATCACGGGGCTATATATAGTCAAATTAAATTTGTAGGACGGCAGCCAACTAACCTTATAATAGCATCTAGTGAACACCGCTCTCCTACACCACCACCACCCCCTACTTACTATTTGTGTAGACACACCACACAAGTGTATAGATACTTACTGATATTTTACAATGCTCATAGAAATTCGCATTCATAATTCATATTTATATATATACATATATATGTAATACGTTATGTACAATGTCACTCGTCGCCTTCTCACTGTGTCACTTTGAAGAGCATTAGCAGAAGGACTAGAATAGAAATAAATTCAGGCTTAGCTGAGATGAAAACGCATGAATGGCTAGTGTGAGCACAATCCGGTCACTTTGTATAAATGTATTTGTAGTCTCTACCATAAATAGCGTGAAATTTTAGTTTGACTTTCTGTGTGGTGTGGCCGAGTTATGATACATACAAAAGAATAAGATAAGGTGGGCTAATCTCATTCAGTGCTCTTCTTCTTCCATGAGAGAGAGAGAGAGAGAGTCTGGTGACTGACTGCAGACTACAGACCGTTTGAGTTGAGCTGTTCACAGATGAAAACGGAGTTGATCTCGTTTTACTCCACTTTTACTCTGGAGGCTGGGCGGAATGTCTTTTTGTGCCACGGCTCGTCGTCATCTAATTCTTCATGTGAATTGGTCTGTGATAGTGGTAATAATGCATGCCGTCGCATACTATAAGCCATATCACCACTCAAATCACCATAGAGGATTTACGATAGCTGTTCCTACGTATGTGTCTACATGAATTCGTATTCCTTGGGTGTGTTTCGTGGTTTCAGTGGAGGAGTACGACAATCTGAAGTGCAGCCATGAGAGTCTGCACAAGTCAAGAGTAGCCCCGTAATGTAGTGTAAGGTTAGAAAAGTCAGGACTGCCTACTTGGTATGCTCCCCTAATAGGAAGCAACTTAAATACACTCAATTTGTGTATTTCTCGATACAGAGAGAGAGAGAGAGAGAGAGAGAGAGAGAGAGAGAGAGGAGTTGCATCTGTATAGTATAATAATTCCGCATGTTCGCAAAGTTTTATGGAGACTTAAGCGGAAAGATAAGACTGTGGTGTAGTAAATATTTAGCTACCATTAGATGCTGTGTATAAGTCTTTGAAATCGGAATTCTGTATGCTACATTAGTGGTAATAGTAGTGTAGTGGTAGTGTTGTAGTAGGAGTAGTAGTAGAAGTACGAGTAGATGACGATGAAAGCATGGAGGAAAATAGTCAAGTGAAGGGAGAGAGAATGACGTGCAGAGAGCTCGTGGAGAGGAAAGAGGGGATCTGGTAGTTGCTCATTTGAGGAACTCATTAGGGCAAGGATCAGGTTGTTAGGTTGGTGAGTATTTGAGAGATTGATTTGAATAAAGATTGCATCACGATGTTCCTACGGTCGTTGTGCTCTCGTCTCCATCACAAAACGTGTCGCATCGAGATCAGTACTTTTAACTACTACCACTTCGTATAGTGGAAAGTCTGCTAGCAGTACAGTACTCTGCCTACAACAACGAGCGAACACGGAGCACTTTCTGTTTTGCATCCCGCAAGCCCTACTATCAATTTTACAATTCCCCGGTATGGCTGTGAGGTTTTTCGTGGCTTTAGTTGAGACTGGTCGTTATTTCGGCAGAGACAGTGTTCGGGATTGGTAGTCGGGGCACAGAGAGTGTCGGTAGCATTCTGGTTCATCTTTTCGTAAAGTTGAGTCGAGCTTTCAACAAGAGAGAGAAAGAGAGCGACACACACACACACACACACAGAGAGAGAGAAGGTAGTCATTCAGAACACGAGTCAGTCTGTTGCACTTTATGAGCATGTTCTGAGAGAGAGAGACGGAGTCGTTATGAAAAATCCGCAATAAAAATTCCAGCAGCTTTTGTGGAGCATCGCATCAACTTAATGGCTTCGTAGATTGATTTTCCAAAGAGTCATTTTCCGCGCTCAACATTTCGCCATCTCATGTGACGATGTGCTCAGCTCAGCTCCGCTAAGTCAGCTAAATCAACTGCAATGCAAGTAGTGCATTTTACTGTACATTTACCCTTATTCTTACTCTAGTTTAGCAGTCATCTTGCCACCACTCGCTAGTCCATGACTTGAGAGTCAAAAAAGCAAAGACTTGGCTCACTAGTCACACAAAACATAAGGGAAAGTTGGAGAAATCAGTTCAATGCATTGCATTGCAACTGTAACACAGCAGAAGAGTACGTAACTCAAGAAAATCACGCCAGTCACACAGTAAGTAGTATATCCAGACATCCACGTTCGTTCAGAGTGAGAGTGAAGAGGAAGAGGGCCGTGTCGTAGAGTCACAAGGCAAAACAGAATCACTGGAAGAACTGCAAGAAAGCAAACAGCCAAGTGGTACAGAGACTCGCTCATATATGTATGTACTTGTGTACACACTACATACTGTTGACTGTACACACACATATACATATATATGTATATATAGACAGTGTTTGTTGTACTAGTCGTATGCTATGTATTTACAGTGGGGAAAGGCTGCTTTCCATTCCTGACTTACGTTAACTTGACTTGGTGTATGTGTGTGTGTGTGTGTGTGGTCGTGTGCTCTGTTCTCAATATATGCTTATAACAAGGAAGGTTGTCTTTGTGGCCCTCCTCCTTCATACTGACAAAGACCTGTCTGCCGCATTCAAGTCAGTCAGTAGTTCTTGTCTCGTCTCTCTCTTGTCTCTCTCTCTTCGCACTCGCACTCGCTCTCTTTCCAGCACCGCCAACCAACACGACAATCTCCTCCAGTGGAGTTAATGAACCGAAACCCGTGCCACTACATCCTTTTCCCCATTTCATTGTTGATGATCCGACTCGATTCATCGTTCTCAAGCTTATCCAGCTGTCACTGCGCTTACTTAGCTCTAGTGTCTACTTGTTCCATCTTCTTTTCAAATGCACTCACTATTGACAATATCAAAAGACAAAACTTGTGTTGTCTTGTACGACAAAACTTGATACATTGAAGGCGCAGCGTGACTTTCCAACTATATTTATAATGTATGTGCAGCCAAGCCACAGTCAATGTCCCATTTACTATTATTTCCATTATTGATCTGTTCATTTAAGCGCCAATATCTGTATTATCAAATGAAATGCAGCAATAAATCAGAAAGGACGACGACAAACGCATTCTTAATGTTTCTTCTCGATCGAGAAATAAGTTCTAGCATAATGAGCGCAACACTGTAACAAAAGCACATTTGTTTATAATGCGGTTGAATTTTTGTTAGTTGGCTGAAATTGTATTTTTCTCATCGACAAACACTTAATCAGGGGACTTGACGGTTTTTTCTACGTTTCAGCCTCTAATCGGTCTGAAACGATGTCATTTCAGTTTTATAGCCATGTAATTGTAGGTGTGCCCATTTTTTAATTACCTTCTAAATTATTTACTGTTACGGTCATTTAGAGATTGAGTAGTGGAAATTATTCCATGAGGTAATTATAGGGTGATTTGAATATAATGACTTTAGTAGAGACAATGTTTTAGCGTGGGCAAGAAATGGGGCCGTGTTCAGGAATTGTGAAACAAATTCGGGGCGACTGTGAAAGAAGTTTGATGTGCTTAAAGCGCATTTCGAATTCATTGAAGGGAATAGCTCGAGTGTAGAATTGAATTGATTATATTTAGTGGAGAGCAGACTTAAGTTTATTTAGTGGCACGGAAAGAGTTTTCGTGTAGCTCGTTTTGTTATGAATGTTTGATAGGATTGATGGCTGACTTATTTTCGTTTGATTCGACTATTTGGATAGTTGATTTGGCTCGGTTTGGTTTCCATTATTTTATTTTACCACTTCTGGAATGACTTGGACTGCTTTTTCCTATTAGAATATATGTATACGGGGAAAGTTGTGCAAGCGCCGCGGCTCCACTTCAATGAAAGGTTTGGTTTTCATTTCATTTGGTTAGTTTAGTTGGTTATTACTGGGAGAAGGGGAAAGTGGAGGAGAGTAGATTCATTTCGAATTTAGACAGCTCAACGATGTCACTAATATACTTCCTCAGCACAGAGACAAGGAGCTCTCTAAATGTACATACATACATAACTGTTATATTTACTATAGCGAGATGGGAGAGGCAGAAATATATATAGGTGGTTGATGTATGCCTTCCCTAATAAGTGTGAACGCCTTGCTTGCTTCTTTCCAATGCTGAATTAGTACGTAAGCCGAGTCTTTACACACAAGAAGGGCAGGCCACCACTACTGCACTCACTACCAACCAACTTGATTCCAATATAATAAACTTTGAAAGTGAATGGGTAAAATGGAGCATGAAATGACTATAAAAGAGAAACGGAGAGGAAGGCTTTCTAGAATTAGCATGCTTTTCGGTTGACATGTGGTCAATGTCTTGTTGTTGGCACTGGCACTGCTCGAATAAGGCCACCACCATTTACAATGGGTGTTGCTTCTATTCCACGCAGTGTATATTAATTTGACAGTTCCAAATAGACTCTGTTGCTGCTCCGCATGAAATTTCTATGTACTTTCGTATTTGTGATGCATCGGGGGAATGAAGAGTCTCTTTAGTTGTCTTGAATCGGAAAATTCCTTGTGCACCATTCAGGGATCGTTGCTTGTCTGCTTACTTACTTGGTTGTTGTCGGTGAGTAGAAATTGGAATTAGCTCCACTGCACCACTACAACACAAGTAATGCGAGTATAGAATTGTGTGACATAATGTGAGGGAATAGAGACAAAATAGGTGGCCGGGGGTGGTGTGTAAATGAACTAATTTGACGGTTGGGGAGGCTGCAGAAAGTGGGAATCGAGCTCAACGGATTATGTAGAATAGCACTTGTAGCGAAAACGAAGCGAATGGAGTAGGAAACGAGTGCATTTAACTATAAATGCATAATTCCTTGTCTGAAAGGATCTAATAGATGAGTATAAATGCATATAAGCTTCTGCTCGTGCCTTTTAATATATGGAGAGCATCGTGAGCCAGTGAGCAAGGCCTAGACTGTACATTCTTGTAGAAAGGAAAGGAACACAGAGAACAGGAGCTGCCTAAAGTTATTATATTCGTGGCAATGTTATGTTATGAACGTGCATCTGTACATTATAAATGGGGGGAAAGCATTGAGAAGCCGAGCAAAGAGAGAGAGCGCGCGAGCTGCTGAGAGAGAGAGAAACTGAAAGACAGAAGGAACAAAGTAAGCCAAGTAAAGCAAAGAGGGTAGATTTCGTCTGCAGAAGAGACGAAGTAATAAGGAAGGGTACGACGAAAAAAGGAAGAAACCTTTGTGAGCCTTGGCTCGTTCCGAATGCAACGTTCAAAGAAGCGTCATAAATTTTGCGGTAGGAAAAACCCAGGAGAAAAAATGTGTTCCGTCCGAAAGAGTATAAGAGAAGCATAAATAAATTGTTTATGCATAGAAGAAGGAAATAGATCCCATTTGGTGAGGGAAAAGGCTGTCGCTTCCAGTTCAGCTTTGCGTTTCTTTGTGTTGAAATAATTTGTCTCTTTGAATCATGTGATGTGCCCCACCCTAGCATATGAGTCCACGGCCCAAACTGCGAATCTTATTAAATCACTTCCCATCTCCGACGAATTCAAACCGTAGCCTGCTCAGGTCTCCCGTTTTTTCCCATGTACATACTACTGTACCCATGGCAGTGGCTATGTGTTCGTGTGTGCAAACAGGATGAGACATTCACACAGTCGCCCCTCTCTCGCTCCCACATTACCCGATGCACTCCACGTACAGATGCAATGCAATGTGCACAACCAGCCTCCTCCATCAAAAATACGTATCAACAAATAAGTTCTTCTTTCACCACTTTTACTCTTCCTGTACGAATCGTTTCGCTACCCCATGTAGAGATCTATGGCACACTCGTCGGTGCGTTCCCCATATATATCTGCAGAGTCGCATAGGTTTCAAAAATATCTAAAAATTCTCTCTCACTCAGAAATCACCTAAGAAAGCTACGTTCTCATCACTTGGGACTAAGCCCTATTTTCTCACGGAACCTCTGCGACATATCTACACACTACTATGTACTACTACCACTACCACCACCACCACCATCTGCGTATATGGGCGAAGCAATAGCTGTAAATTCCACTTGGAATGCCCACAACCCGTAAATCCTGCTACAACTTTATCCAGTGCTCTTTGTGTGCATATATTTTCTCCTACCAGCACAGTTGACGTATACACAACAGATAATATGGTTTTTGTTAGTTATTTTAGATGGTCCTCGTTCAGGGTGTCAAAACGCTGCGAGAAATGTTCTTGAGCTAGCACCATGAATAAAGAAATAGCCAACTGATATGTTGAATTGCTTGGTGAACTGACATGGAGTGAATCAGTGAATAAGTTGACTAAACGGCTATTGCGACTACAGAGCGTGCACTACTTGCCAGCGTAGGTATACTATACCTATATGTATAAGATGTGTGGTAATGTATGTAGACAGTTTTCTAAAAATACATCTCATGCAATTTTTTTTGCACACACGACAACGACCGATAAAAAATGGTCTTGTGTGAAATACTTACTGTGTATACGTAAATGGTCACAGATGGAGTCTTATTTGTGTATGTTGTTGTGTGGACGTGTTGTTTGGCAAACTTCACTCTATCAGATGGTCATCTATTAGCATGTAGATGGAAAGCGTGGGATGGGCTCACGGCTCAACAACGATTAATTCGTTGCTTTTCTAATCCTGCACAAAGTGCTTAAAAACAGGGAAACTCTCATAAAACGCTGGGAAACAAGAAAATTGTAGTTGCGGCTCAATGCAATCCCCTAAGCAACTTTTTTAATGTTTCTTACGTCGCTTTCTCAACATCTTTTTTCTACTTTGTACCTCAGCACCACCCGCAATCAGCCATTTACTCTTTTGTCTCTCAGTTGGTCTTCCAGTCGTGCAGCTATAGGCATATACATACATTCAACAACAACGTTCTTACTTGAAACATACGTTACTTTCCAAATACGTCAGTAGCAGCGTTGGGACACAATGTCCACGTCACTACTACATGCAACATTAAATGGAATTGCCGCCAGCCCCATAGAAAACAAATTCATAAATCTATAAAGGAAAATAAATATGTTACTATTTCACGTGTATTGGAACATCTGCGCAAGATTTTCTTTTGATGCAGTTTGGGCACAAGTTCATATACGCACACATTAAATAACTGTGCAACTGTGCAAGAATGAGGACATAAAATAATACAGTGCTTTTATGCACCTTGTCTTTTGTAGTGGTTTTGTGATTAAATTGACGAAATCTAAATAAAAATGGATACGTCTATGTACTACAGAATGAACATACAGGCGACATACTTATTTTTTTTTATCAAGATGTGGATATTTTATACCTATTCGAAAATAATAGTGTGTGCACCTACTACACCACTGCATGTGCTGTCTTGTGTGCTGTAATTCATGGTAAGAGCGTTGGATGTTGTACATATAAGTATATTGTCATGTTATGTGGGGATGCAGACTCAAAGGAAAAGGGAAGCTCAATGCGCCACTTCGAATGCCAAGTCAGAGTGTAGTGCACGATGAGATGGAGACGAACAAATGTTCGTTGTGTGAATTTGTGGCCAATGTTTTGCTTTTGGTTTCTTATCCTCCTTCTTGCTATAATATCCTCCAAGTATGTCATAAAAATTTACGCACACTTTTATTTCCTCATATGTGTCATTATGAACAAGCTGTACACAATAAGAAGAGTCGGAGTTTTAGTGGCTAAACTCTACTCATGGGAAGAGAATAAAAGTCGTCGAGCTGTTGTATCAAAGTTTTGAAGGTATAAGTACCGTAAAACTTCTAATAGAATTTAAGGCTCCCAAGTAATCCAATTGTGTCCGGATTTCGCACTCGCTCAAATGTCTACACTTGTCCATCTGAATTTGTATTACTTTGACTCTGCATTTAAATATGAATATTTCAATTATTTCTTTCTCTGTTAAAAAGATATAATCTTTTATTAAATATTTAGTAAAATTCATTAAAAAAATTTTACGTACGTATTTTTTGTCTAGAAATCATCATTCCCAATCGAAAATTTCATAAATAGTTCAATTTAAATACTCCCACGTAATATTCCACTTAAAATTGCATTCCTACAACACACCGCCTATCGGATTTGCATTATAGACCGAAGGTTACACATCGAAGGTTAAAGTGGCTCTCGGGATTCTGCAATGGGTTATACGGTATGGCTAAACACTGGAAGGAAGCCACGAGTATTTAATGTTCCCATCCCCATCGGTTCTTGCTCTAACTAACAATGAGAAGAAATTCAGTATGGAGGAGCAGAGCAGAGCGCAAATATTACTCCGTCTTGCGATAAAATAGAATACATAGACAGCCTATGCGTACACAGCCTATTTTCCATCAAAATGATATTAAGGTGTGTCACTTTAATCTCGAAATTCTCTGGAGTACTCAGAAACGTTAGTTGATGCGCCTAGCAGCGGCGCGGCGTAGTTTCTTTGTACACATTTATCTGTATCCTTTCACACAGATTACATTAAAAATCTTCCTTCCATTCATGTAAACTACAGTGCGAGTCTTATATGATCCGACTACTGGTCGTAGACTACCTTGGCAGTGTTACGGTGTACTGCTTTCGGCTAGTCTATTCGATTCCCTGAGGAACTGTTTAATTATGAAACGTTGTGGTTATGTGTTTTGTTTTTGTAATGTAATGCCATGTTGCGTCATATCAGGTAATGATATTGCTTTCCTAATACCTACTTTTATTATGTTTTCATAGGGTGGGAGAAGATGGTGACTGGGACAAGAGCGCCGGCATCATCACCGAAAACAATCGGACATCATACCAGGTACATAGATACAGTCAGTTCATTTTCACTCTCTCCTTTTGCTTCCTCCCGCACCGCGATTATTTATGTATTTACAAGGTAGCGGCTGTTTATTGCATGCTACAGGAAATGTTGCGACCTCCACATTGTTAGACAATTACGACACAGAGAGTGTGCCGTCTCACTGCACTCTGTTTATAGGAATGGCCATGGCCACAGTCGTAAATGTGTGCCTCTGCCAAGAAATTTCAAGAGAAAGTGACTGGAGGTGCACGGAATGATGGATGGAGTTGTGTGTTGATTGCAGGTGACGGGCCTGCAGCCGTTCACCGTCTACAGTTTCCGGGTTGCTGGAGTGAACGCCCTTGGTCGAAGTCCACCCAGTAAAGAATCCTATTATATTGTGACACTCAGAGAAGGTATGTCTAATTCTTCGTGCGCATTAGAGCGGAAACCAAGCACGCAAAATCCTACATGCTCCCAAGGCACAGCAAACACGCTAATTTCAGATGTAATTTTGATACCAACAGCATTATGATTTTATTATTGTATTACGAGCACTGAAGGTAAACTGTCTTATCTGTACCCAGTACATTTCTGATTGCGTAGGAAATGTGAAATGAGCTGATTGTGAGATTTTAATGTGCAAGAGGTCGTGGTTTTGTGTACAGGGCTCTATGTTCACTCTTTGTTCATTGTTTTTCAAAACAGTGGGATTACATGTTAGATTTATCGTCCACTTACTTGTGTGGCACAAATTCAATATGGAGTTTTGCGGATATGATAAATGTACGTGAATGTATACTTAGGTTACTTAGGTAAGTTGGATACAGAGAAGATTAAAAAAGTGTTTGCTTAGCCCGATACTTGGAAATGTAGTACTAGAGGGACTCCGGAAGGAACATTCTCTTTAAAAGTTTCAACCAAGTGTGTGCAGACATTGAAAAGATGAATGGAGAAACTGGGAAAGCGCTTGAGGACGAGGAAAGTAAATGCGATCCTATGCACTTGAAATAGAGAGATATTGGAGAAGGCGGAAGATCCGGTTGCTGGCTAGCCAAGTCGGTTTATCAAAAAGTCCATGTGTGTCCTCCACAATTGGTGAAATAAGTCTGGGATAATGAATGGGACCAGTTGAGATATCTTCCCTTTGCTTAACTTGTTCTTTTTGTGATATTCGTTCCTTCGCACATTCTCAAGTACAACGAGTCGGCCAGAGTTGAGCATTTACTCTAAACATAAGTAGCTTATTCGTAAAGCATGGAGACTCCTCTCTCTCTCTCTCTCTCTCTCTCTTGTTTGTTTTGTTAGATTCTTCTGTGGAATAGAGAGAGTGGCTTTAGTTGGGTCTAAGTAACTTGGTCTGCCAGTCTTTCTTGTCCAGTGTGTTTCCATTGCGCGGGGCCACGATTGCTGGAAAATTACTGGAGAAATATTACGACAGCTCTAACTTTTTGCTTTATCACAAGAGTTAGAATGTAGCTCTTGTGTGTACGCAACATAGCGTAATGTAAACTCACGTAAGTAGGTATGTCTACAGATCCAATTGTGTGAGTAGTGAGTGGCATACCTACGCGTATAGCACTATTACATACATAATGTGTAACATAAATACATGCGTTGTGAAGCCACAAAGAGAGTGAGAGATAGGTTCGTTTGGTTGCTATACACTAGTGTGGACTAGTACCTTTTTTCTATTAGGATTACCCACCTTGTTACATTCGCGTTCACACACACAGAGAGACGGACTGCTCTTTGCACCAGCTTTTATTGCAACATATGTACGGAAAGGAAATAATATGTGACAGGTTTGTGGTTCGCACTCCGTCTCCTTTCACCGTAGCACTTTGGTTGTTCGGACTGTGCTCACATTCAGACTGCATATCTGTACATATAAGCAGCACTCAACATCAGTAGATACTTATTTAGCAGTGTAGGAAATTGTGCGACTCATTCCCGACACACAGTTCATCTGCGCCAGTCGCCATGCTATTCATGCAGTCCGCTTCTCTCCCCTATTTATCAAGTCCGTAGCAATTCTTCACTTGATTTGCTTTCGTTCCCTCTCTGCCGTGTAATCAGTGTGACACACGTACGTAGCTCAGACTCAAAGCTCGGACTTTGTCTCTGGCATGAGAGATTGAAAGTGCCGAGCTACACATTTTTCATTTCCAGTCAATCTTCATCAGGTCATAAAACTGGCTAACCATCATCGATAAAGAATGTCGATTTTAATTTCGTGAAATGATGAAAAATGTCACTGTCTCACTGTGTACACATGGCTCTTTGGATATTCCCATCCATCACCATACACATTAAAGGAATATATATTTCAGTTGCATGTAGACATTGTTATAGTATGGAGGAAGTTGTCCAAGACGCGACTAAGTGAGCGTCAATGCGAACAGTTAGTTAGCACCACTTCAACTCACTCTCGCTGTAAACGTTGTTTTTCTATACATACATATACACTAAATACATGTCTCACAAAAGGAAACCATGAAATGCTAGTTCACACGAACTTTAATAGCAGTGGCAGGTTTTAAAAAAACTGTGGGTGCAGTAGTCCTTATCTTACAGTTACTGTTGTATTTACACGCGAAAATACAGAAATCCTCTAAAACCTTTAAGTGGAGTTTTTTTTCTGTTTTTGCGGTTGGATACTGAAAATCTGTCTATCAATTGTAGAAAAGAACTGCACTAAAGCTTCTAGTAATAACAATGATGGGAAACAAAATTTAAAGAAAACTTTCTGCGTCAACAAACTCAAGTGTTTTTTTTGGCTTGAGCGATAGCAAATTTGTTGTAGTGTCTTGCAAATCTACTGCAGCAACAAAACGTACCGTTTTAATAGCTACTTGTAGTTTTGCTCATTGGCGAAAAGCCTTTTATATGTTTTCTATTGATCGGAGCACAGTGTACGGTCATTACGTCATCTGTGCAATGAAATGCATGTTTAGTGCCGTTTTGACGTGTTCTTCGTGAATGGTGTTGTGAGTGGTGTCCGTAAATAGACTTGGAAGTAAGTCCAGTTTTTAACTCTTAAACTAGGAACTGTTTAATTTATGATGAGCGAAACCGACGAGCATTTCTCACTTGTCATGACTGCAATGATTTTCTGGCAAGATGAATGCATGTGAGCCGAGTACATTTGTCATATTGCTCGTACAAGTGTTTTAACTTGGCCAAGTAATGTGGACAAATGTATGTAAAGAGGGAACAGTGAATATGGATAGTTTGTTGGATTTCATGTGTCAGTGGGTGACAGGCCAGCACGAGGCTCACACACAGATCCAGCTCATTGGTCAATTGTGGTGGGAATCGGCTGAGAGTCTCTCATCTACGTTTGTTACATGGCTGGACCGTGTAGGCTGTCAGAACAGTTCGGGTCAGACTCTCTCAGTGCTGTCCATCCACGTCCAACTCCCATTGTGCTCCCTTGACTCTTATTCCCTTCCTTTCACTGTGCTTCTCTGCTCTCTATCTCTCTCTCTCTCTCGCTATGTAGATTTACACTTTCCCACAGCCACCGTGCAGAGAAAGTAATAGTCGTAAGTGCTCTACAAACAATTCTCACGCCACTCAAGCTGGCTTTACTGCCACTCTAAGCATCTCTTGTCCAATGGAAACTTACAGTTCTTATTATTGATGTGCATGTTCTTTTCTGGTTGAAGGAAAATATTTGTGATTTACTTGTACATTTTCTTTTCTTCCTGCAGTTACGTACATACACGAACTTGTGAATAGTAACTTTTCTCCGGCATAAACAAACGAAAGTAGAACATGAAACCGAATAGGACATTTTATTGCACATAATACATATGGACTGTTGATAAACTGTGTGAATGCATGGTCTTAGTTACTGTAACTCAATTACAGCCTTCAGTCAGTAGTAAGTTGGTAAACTGTGAGAGAGAAAGTTACACGTCTTTCGTTCTTAAGTTGTTCTGTGTCTAATGAGGGTTTTTTGATTGCTGCTGAAAATGAGAATTGAATGAAGCGAACAATAAGCTCGAGAGCTAAAGATTAATTTACAGAGTCATTTGATGCTTGAGTGAATATTGTTTATGTAATGAGAAAGGCTACAATGGGGCGAGAAGGAAATAAGTGTTACGGATTTGCGGATTTATTGTTGGTGGAGTGCGAGCAGCGTGTGTTTGCAAAGCACCCTAAATAGGTTTACAACCATGCCAAACACGTTTTCTTCCGTACACATTAAAGTTGCCCCAGAACTAGCAATAAGATGGAAATAAGATGGCAGTACAGATATTAAGCACTTTAGCGTCTAAACTTTGAGTATGATCCAGTCAAATACTCAATTCCCTTTATCCCTCAGAGCTTTGGCAGTATGTCTTGTGTAGAAGCACGCAAATGGTACGCTACTAAGGCTACTATGGGGTACTATGCAATGGAAGTGTAGTAGTGGTGGTGGTGTGCAGCTATAAAACGAACTTTCTTCTCTGCTCAACAAGGATGGCTGGCTCAGTAATGATCCCGTAGTTAAAGGCATGTGCATAATCGGAAAGAATCAATAAGAGAAAAGGATGAATGAAAGAGGGCGAGTAGGATGCACAATTTTATTAGAGAAAAAAACTTTGAGGGAAAATATTCTTGTGGGTATTGAGAATGTGGATGAATTGTGAAATGTGCGAATACTGTGCGAGGCATTTGGAAGTAGTGGCACTCCTGTGAAGTTCTCTTGGCGTGTGCTTAAGTAGCTTTCCAGCAACCTATACAACAAACTAAACCCGCCACTGCCGACTACCATTTCCTACACACCCACCTTCCAACGGCATTGCTATATTTTCATCTCCAGTCGCCATTGTATTGCAAAATGTCTTCAAGTTTCCACAAACTGAGACTCAAAGAGAGAAGATAAGAGTTCCCCTTTTACTATCTAAGGCATATGGGATTATTTTGGCATCGAGAGCTAAAATGGAAAAAGCTTTGTAATAATTTTTCGGGTTTGTCCACAGACTGGAAGAAAGAAGGTTTTTCAGAAGATAAGTTAAAAGCTGTATTTGTAAAGAAAGACTAATGTTAGTAAGCCATTTTTGTTCCTTCCAGCGAAAAAATATATCTACCTACACACAGAGGTAGTTTCCTTACTACCTCTCCAGAGAGCACAAATATATATACGATAGAAGTCTCTATAACGTCTGTCCTATCATTATACGTAGCCCAGTTCTACTATGTTTCCATATATTTCAATACTAACCTACTTCACCTATTTCTTTTCATGTGAAAGAGAATTTCCTTATTGTCAGCCTTGCATGGAACAGAAAAAAAACATAGATTTCTCTAGTGCTTGCTCATTTCGTACTAAAAGTAATGACTTTAGACAGCCACCGCCGTACTTACAAAATCATTTGTTTCCTTGCACTGCTCCCATTCACTTTATTGGATTTTCAATTCGCAATGCTAACGTAGCCCAATGAAAATATTTATTAGGAAATAGTACAATCAAAATTATTTCACCGTATTAACTCCATACATTTTTTTTATTACCAAAGTAAAATATGCAGTAGAAACTGATAGAAGAACGAAACCTTGAATAGTAGTACACATGTGATGAAATAAAAAAAACATTCTATTGAAATTCACAATTAATTATAATCAAGTTAAAGTTGCATAGAAACATTTCCAAAGGAGAAGCAGACATTGTGCAGTCAAATTTTAATAGAAAAACTCTCTGGCTTTAGAAATCGTAATTGAAAAAAGTGGGGAATTTTAACTAAGTACTTTTAACAACAAGTAACATTGTGAGTGCATACACGTTCTGTTCCATTGTGTGCATACGAGAATAAAGTGAAATATGACGATGAGGCAGTTAGTGGTTATGAATAGAGAGGAGAAGATTGCAGACTCAGGGGATATCCAAACAAGGGATTCCAATGATTATCTGTATGGGCCAATATTTTTTGTCGCGGGGCTTGCTGCTATAAGAGTGTGTATTTATTTGTTACAAAGCCTTCATTAAGTGAACGTCAAGACGATGAGCTGAGTGGAGTTGATGAGTTGTACGGGAACCTCCTGTAGAGTCGTCCTTAGACGAGACAAGATATAGTGGCATACTTTCATAGTGGCATCTCTTCGTCTAACTTTACTTTTAGTTTGTCATGTTCGCTGGAAGCGAGTGAGTAAACGTTCCTCCACTACTTACAAACATTACAATGGCAGATAGGACGACGATGGGTGTACCAACACAATGCTGCTCGCAAAGAAACTTCGCCATGGCTCCACAGTCTGCCATGTATCTCTGTCTCCGTTTGATTTGCTTGCCCCTTTTCCTCGTGTCAGCTAAAGAAGCTCATCTTGTTTTTCAATGAAGATGTTACGACACACTATCATGCCTCATTCATCATGCTCTCTTCCTCTCCAACTTCTCCATTCTCTAACAATTAACGGTTGATGCGTGCATTAAATTGCTTCACGGCCGCCCTCCCTTCTTCTCTATTCACTTCCACCCAGAGACGCCTAGGTAGGCTCCGTGCACTCCAAATCGTATGCTTTTAGTGTACACACTCTGTCTCTCTCTCTCTCCCGGCAGTGCTTACCTACACAAAAAATTACACATCATTTCTACTACATATTGTAATTCAGTGTACTCGGCACTTCACCCCAATTACAATGCATTCTGCTCCCCCAAAGGCTCAACATGCACTCTTCTCCTCCACCAATGCTAATGGTTGCTGTTACCTTTATTGTGGCTTAGGCCTGACTCCTGCAGAGTTTCCATCATACATAAAACTTTCCTTTTCGATTCACTTACTCTCTCCGCGCTACTTTACAAGCCACTAGAATACGGGGACAGACGTGCATTGCCCACGACATGGCCATGTATATTGTGTAGTACTACATGTTGTAGTATCAATCTACAGCACAAGTACATATGCTCATTGATATAGGCAATAAGCTATTAGGTAACCCTCTCGCTCTCTCACACACACACACAGAGATATTGTCGGTACTTATACGTGTAATATGTTGATTCAGTACGGGAATCAGTGTTCCGGGTTTATTCTAGCGAACGAAAATGAAACCAAAGCATTGAGCTAACTGTTAGTTACACAGCTCACTCAGTCATTCTCTCACACACTCCCTTACTCACAATCAGCTCTCAAAAACAGGCCCAGTATGTACATATAATGGGGTAGACATGAGTTACCGTTGACAGTGCCGATTTCAAGTGTAGAGCAGATTTGTTCTGAACTGATATCGTTGACGAGCTGCTGTTACTCGTTGGGAGCTGTCCACGACGGACAGACAAAGTATGCCAGCACTTACTAAAATAATAATGTCGAGTAAAGTAAATGAGGATCTCTGCTACTGTGTCATGCAGCAGTGCTGCAAACATATGCGCCACTGTCCATTACAGTAGACAGAGTATATAAGTAGTTACAGTATTGAGTGCAGATGTGAATGTGCTCCCTATACGGAATGGTTTTTAACGAGAGGTGCGAATGGAATGACTTT
Source organism: Plutomurus gul (assembly GCA_019776185.1). Lineage (NCBI taxonomy): Eukaryota > Metazoa > Arthropoda > Collembola > Entomobryomorpha > Tomoceridae > Plutomurus > Plutomurus gul. The sequence goes on along the minus strand of JABASC010001338.1, from coordinate 7,090 downwards.
GACAGTTCCTGATGGGAAGCCGATAATAACTGCAGCCCAAAATACGAGTGCCACGTCCATCCGGCTCTGGTGGAGACCTCCATCCCGGAATACTCTTCACGGCGAATTTCTCGGCTACCGTTTGGCATTCCGACCCCGTGACAAAGGAGCCGACTCCATCCAAGAGATCTATCTTCGAGATCCGAACATAGAGGTACTGTCCGAATTTCCTCCCTTCTATGGTTTAGTCACAAGTGTGCGTACGCTGTGTGCTGCTTCTTTTATATATATGTATGTATATAGTACTGTGTAAGCATAAGGTCTGTTCCAGTTGAAAGTAACTATGTGAGCATGCTTTCGCCATACCAATGGCCAAATCCAACTGGAGCTAAGAGTGAAGCCGAGAGCCAAGCCAAACCGAGACATGGCAGTAGAGCAGAGTGGAGCAGAAACTGGAATCTGGCTGACAGAGAAAGCGAGCCCTGCTTTCTCCTCTTATTACAGCCACCATATATCCATTTCAATGATTCTTTATTAGATTCATAAATCACGGCTCTGTCTAGCCAAACTGGAGCATATTGTTGGTCTTATTACACTACAGTGCTTTCTCTCCCAATATATTATATCATTATAATGTACATACCTCATTTACCTTCCTACCTTTCACTCATACGTAGGTAGTCCAAGTGGCTGGTAGCTGGCGAACGAAGTGCTCTTTCTTTCTGTCGATCCCATTCTTCTTTTTCTTCGTCGATCCCATGTACTTGAACTATCCCGTCGGCAGCTTTCTCCTTTCCTTTCCTTTTACTTTCTCTCTCTCTCTCTCTCTCTCTCGTTCTGTTCAATTTCAGTATCCTTTCATCTCAGTTTTGTAGGAGCAGTCCACAGCGTACTAAATTTGACTTTGGTGTGTCCAGCTGTTTTTAAAACGTATGCTCTTTGGCTTTATCTTTTGCAGAGCTACACGATTCAGAATTTGTTGACGTTCACGCAGTACCTGGTATCGCTGCAAGTGTTCAACCCTGAGGGCCTGGGTCCTCCCACAACCGTTGCTGTCATCACAGATGAAGGAGGTAAGCAAACAATTTTCCACACTGTCCCCAATTCTTACTCTGGTTCTGTTCTGAGTAAGAGTTTCTCGTGTAGACAAAATTATAACGACTCTCTTGTCCTATCTCTTATGTGTTTCACAAGTTCCCCCCATCTCATTTCGACAAGAACTGACTGTAAATTAAATGTGCTTGCTCTCTCTAGCAGAGAGTGGCCATACCGTTAGTTCACATAAGTTTAACTTGATACTTAGCAAAGACTCATTTCGTCTCATGCGAAAGATAAAAGGAAAAGACTTCTGCTCTACTTGCTTGCTGAAGAGAAAGAGAACGAGATAGACAGCAAGAGAGAGAGAGAGAAAGCGGAATCGTTCTATTAATATCTTACTCGTCTGCCAGATTTGCTGGTAAAATGTTCCTCATTTCACTTTCACTGGTAAAATTAAGGTGAAGAGGGCACACTGCAGCAAATTCTTGTACGCCAGTCATTGCACAGGATAAATATCCGACTGTAAAATGGCCAGATACGAATAATGTTGCTGGAAACGTGTGGGCGAAATCTTGTAAGACGGTCGTGCAATCGTACGCTTGAAGCAATGAAAATGAGATTGTAAGCGAAACAACTGTAAGTCTAACTTTCACTACAGTTTATGCAATGAATTGTATCCCTGTATGTACAAGACTTTAAAGAAGAGACCTTTCACAGGGATAAGGGCTCCAGTACAACTTGTACTTAAAGGCCTCGACTTCAAACAATAAGAAACAATACAGATGAACCAACACAAAGTTGTGTGCACGCTGCAAGCATTTGTTAATTTGACACATATTGTCTTACAGCTGCTATTGCTAATTATGTAATCCGCTTGTTCGTTTTGAAATTCATGCTGAAAATTTGAAATGAATTTTTATAAGGTCCTTGGCATAGTTTACCTACATTCATGTGTCTTCGTATTTTTAAGTGAACTCATCTGTGTAGGTACAATTTATTAAAGGTACCTTAATGAAATTAATGATACAAGGACAGGATGTGGCAGCTGTAAGTGGGAACACACATTATACAGTGTGGACCTGTGAAAAATAAATTTATCTAACTAAGAAGTGTACTTAATATAATTAGCAAGGTGTAGGGACCTATTTAATCAAAATATAATTTTCACCTCTTTTGAACACACTCAACTGTGGAGTGAAAGCGTGCGACAAATTCCTACTGTAAAATACATAAGGCAACACTTTTGCCTTTCTTAAGTACGAAAAGTATACCTTTCGAATAGAGAACATAGAAGAGAAGACCCAGTTCCACTCTTAAGTGTCATGTTGCAATAAAATTTGCAATCATTACAACTGACGCAGTGTCATGTTTTTGTGTTGTTTATATTCGTAAATTTATTATAAGTAAATAAAATATTTTATCATTCTAAGCAAAACATGAATAAAGATTAATTAATTCTCCAGAGAAATGTTGGTAGATATAAGGTTTCTCTACAATACATAGCTAGATAAATCAATACATGAGAATATATGCAAGATTACATTATAGGTACGTGTTTCTGCTTGAATGAATATCTAGCTGGTTTGGTTTGTGTGTACGTCTTTCCCTCATCAGAAGGTAGTTTCCGTGTAAAAGAGAAGTTGATGGTGAGAAAGATTTATCTACGTGTTGTAAATAGAAGAGATTGTTGAGTAATCATGGTAAGTAAATGCACGTGCAGCCGAATAGAGCCACTGTTCTCATCCTAAAGGCTATTAGATATCACAGCAAGTCTGTAAAGAATATTTTAGTTGCGGTGTTCCTTATTGGCTGTCTCGGGCGCATAAAACCATCCTATAAGTAAATAAACCATATGTCATTATGGGCGAATAAACTATAGATCTTCAGGATGCCAGTATATTGAAAGAGCGTGCTGAACATTAGCAGAGAGCCTCGTGGAACAGAAAGTGTATTTTATATACAGGAGAGCACACACGCACCTACGAACCAATGAAACCCACTAAGAATCAAGAAATCAACTATTAAGTAAGCCACCTAAATGGAAAGGAATGTCATGCACATAATCAAGTGAAGTAGCCCATCATTTATTTAGCAGGATTGACATGGTGCTGGGGAGAGAAGAGTTGCGCTTATCGTATCACAGTACTCAAGCGTTCTGTTTGAGGAATCTCTTTCACTCTCGCTCTCGAATCTAGAACTTCCTTCCGGTCGCCACCTGTCACACACTTAACCCGCCGTTCTGCTTAGAATTCTTACCTCTTTCCTCCATAGACTTTCTCATCGTCAGCCAAACTCACAATGGAGAATCACTTTTTCCTGTAATAATTCAAAATTTCCCCCATTTTTCACTTAAATTCAACGATTTAATCTCTGCACATTCAATCGCACGAATTTATCATTATTACGCTTTCCACCCATGTAATATCACCGAATTTTAAATCTATCATTTTTATGGTTTAAGAGAATATAAATACTAAAAGACCTTTACTGTGTAAGCATCCCTATGGATCGATAAAAATATAAACGTACGGTAGAGAGATATTAACCGTTTTACTTGAATTTCACAATGAGGGGCTTTGCAAGTTTCACTTTAAATTAAAATGAAAGCATTTGGATAGAATTCGAGCATTAATAATACTGAATGGAAGTTTGGGATAGTTGTACATACAATTCGATTTATGTAATTTATTCAAATATCAGTTCAAATGGACGTGTCAGGGGTAAGGGTAGATAATGTGTGAACAGCAGAGCGTTTCTAAAATCTAAGCTTGTTATATAACCGATATTCATACGATGACTTAATAGTACTTGTCATCGAACTTCTCTGTCAAAAAGTCTTCAAGTATTGATTTGTATACCTTGTAGCTTAATTAAATGGATGAGTACATTAAAGAGTAATACTTGGGATAGGAAATGTAGTTTGTCGTGTACTATCTAATACCTATACCATATAAAAGTATTACAATCTCTTATATCTTAAGCGGAGGAATTGGTTAGCGGAACTAAAATCCGAAATGCAATCAGTTAATTGGTTAGCGCAAGTTGCATCATTTCGGTTACAGGGAATTGCAACAGAAAATTAGGCATTAGCGGATGGGAGTCAGAGTTTTAGCTGTCAATGGTGCTGGTTGCTGGTTGACGTTTTGCTGGCTGAACTCCAGTATTCCATAAAGAAGCTATCTTGTCAATGTCAGAGGCACGAGTCTCCAAGGGAATAGTCCCACAGCTGACTCTTCGTATGATCTTTCTCTTTTCATAGAGATGCACATGGATTCAATTGGGGGACTCGTCAGATGACTTTGACTTCATCTTCAGTTGGCTGGCTACTAGCCCGCCGCCACTCTTTCACTTGATGTAGCACCGATACGATGAGATAATGCTTGCATACATATTGCATAATAACACACTACTCCAGTTTACATTGTTATCCTATCTGCGTGTGTGTACATAGATAAGTGGGTGCACGCTTCCCCACTAAATCACATTGCCACGCCGCTCTACTACATATTACGTATTACTCGAATGGCTTAGTCCTACCTGCATCTTATATTCTGTACGTATGTGTTGTGTGTTCCTACTCTCACTCAGTGTCTGGATCGAAGGAGCCTTTTCACATTTGAAAACCAACTCAAATCAAAATGAGGTGAACTGAATTTATAAGTGTTGGTGAGAAGCAGGGATAAATTGCACGTAGCTCACTCACTCAGTCCCATTGCAAATATAAAGTCCACGTAGATCGGTGTGCGTTGGCTCGTTCACAAACATACGCCAGCAGTACAATAAGCTGTATGTACAATGTGGAAAAATTCTGTGGAGGTGCTACTATAGTAGTGTATATGATATGCCAAGTCTAAATTTTATTTCTCTGCGTTAAATTATTCAGGTGCGCTGCTGCTACCGAAGTGCTCTTTATCGTGGTCATGCTCTTCAATCCTCGATTCGTGTTCTCCCATTTACTACCAGTGGAAATGTCTACGCAGAATATTGCCCCTGTTTGTTACACTGGGCTGTAGTAAATGTGGTCATCAATGCGAATCGCTTTTACAATCAGTTTCGTTCTCCATAAGGGGAATTTATGAGTAATACGCGTATCAATACACGTAGTATTCGTACAAATATCCACTTGGTGATATCCGAATGATATGCAAATAATGAAAGTGTGTAGATGACAATGACCTACTCTCTCGTTAGATAGAAATACCAATTTATTTTTACTGGTGACTACACAATGAATGCAAATGCCGATCTTTACAATCTTCAGCCTGCTTATAGGAACAGCGATCTAGGTTTAGTATATTCGGTTTGCATACATAGTGTGAGTGAGTCTGTATTTGTTCTTCGTCTAAAGTGTGTGAAAGCACAATCCGCGTGTGCACGTTCCCTTGCTCATACTTTCTGTCGAGATGTTCGGCATGTTCGGGCCCCAATTCCTTTATAGGGGCTAGCTCCATCAAGTATGCAGGGTGTCAGCAAATTATGCAATATCTGTACTAATAAACGGATCTGAAAGATAAAATTAGATTAGATTAAATAATAATGGAAAAAGCGCAACAAGAACTTTACATTTTGTCCATTTCTTAGTGTTAAATTATCATTCTAAATTTCAATGGAAATTGGTTGAAGGTACATGTGGTGCTCTTATGTTGGCATTTTTAGCATTTTATGACAAGTACACTTTGTGGTGTCCTTCACAGAGTCGTCTAACATAACATCATGGCAACGAACATGTCCCCTGAAAAGTGTGCACGTGGTAGACCAGGACTTGTGTGACTAGATCAGCTAGGACTTAAAATCATGTACTTTATATATAATAACTTTTTTTTAATCTGTGCTATTTAATTTCCAATGGTGCACCACTTGAGATACACCCTGTATGCAGTGTGTTGTTGTGAGCGGTATTTTATCTCTTTAATCCATATTCAATCGCGGAGCATTGGTATTCACCACCCATACAATTCAATAATACATTAGACAGATTCCGGAGTTGCTGCTCGAATTTGAATGTTTGCCCTCGGTTTTTCAAAAACGTACGCGCACAGATGGGACAGTGTCAGTGAGATGTGCACCCACTTTTCCGGAACGAGATTATAGATTATAGTGGAAAGGCGTCTGTCTACGTATGTAGTTGCTAAAACTCGGTGGCATGGCGTGGCACACTCTGTCATTTCATGCAGTGATGTGTTGGGCGTAAAGTATCCTGACTGTTTCTTAGGATTCAAATGACGATCGATTACTTTATTGACTCTAACTGTATGTGCATGAGACAACTCACTCTTTTAAGTCTACTTCAGCCGATAAATCACTCAGAAAGTGAACTGAATTGAACTGAACGTGAATCTAAACGGAGACATGGAGAGAGATACCTCATGTACATATCCAGACAGAGTCACAGAGAGAAAAAGAGAGAGAGAGACCAGTGAGATGGCACACAGAGCACAGAGCCACCCATTAGAATATAGAAGATTCTGAATTGTACATCTTAATAGGAGCTATCTTTTGCTTTTGGTCGTTCCCTCCATTTCTTATTCTATCAGAGAGACAGAGAAGTCGTATCAGGTCCTCGCATCACATCCACATCTCATCCTCTTTCCTTTCATCCGCACTTTCGACTTGCAGCCGTACATTAGAAAGAAAGCGAGCAAAGTAGTAAAACGAGTCATGACATAAGTAAGTGAGTATCTGTATCTGCAGTTTCTCTGATAGTTAGCAAATGTATATTTCGCCTCGCTCTCATCTGCTCTTGGCTCTTACAGCTCAATGATGCTATTTGAGTCAGTTGTAAGTGGAAGATGTAGTGACATTTTCCATTTCCCTCTCATCTACTTTGTCGTCTCTTCGTCGTCCACTAACCACCCCAGCCAACCAGATCTAACTGACTCTTCCAGTCAACTTTCCTCTGAAAACACACACACACACACACACACACACACACAGTACACAGAGACTGCATCCAAGCCCTCTTCTTCCGCTGAATCCGCTGCTGCTATCCCACTAGATGGTCGCTCATCTTCTGTACCTACCAGTAGGGGAGAGTCGTGTCGGTTGGCGAACTTTTTGTTTACTTCATTTTATT
>JABASC010001337.1:0-24563 GCA_019776185.1 Plutomurus gul | reverse complement strand
GTTGAATATACCAATCGAAAGATAAATTCAGCCTCAACAACTTTTGTCACTCAAAATTTAATTCTAAAGTGCTCGGTTTAGCGTGAAATTTGAATTACACATTGTATTGACAACTTAACGATTATTTTTGGCATTCATTTGATATTTTCGCAAAATACTAACAATAACGAAATTCTGAGTGGTAAAAGTTGTAGAGGCTGAATTTATCTTTCGATTGGTTTATTGGACTAATCTGTCAGACCTTGCAATCCGAAGTTTTTGCAAAAAAACAAAATTTTCTTTATAACACGTGTAGTAAAGGGGGAAAATTAACTGGAAAATGCATGTGTCGTCACCTTAAATATGAAATTTTAAAATGTGCAAAACTTAGCAACGTGAATAATGGAAGTGTACCCATACTTTCGTTTTGTATCATTTTACAATATTTTTGCTAACTTTTACTACAGGTGACAGGTGATGGAGGCACAAATAGGGAATAGAAAAGGTGTTAGGCATTTTGTGAAGCAACAAGAGTTTTGCGCGTAACGAAAATATCGGGTGCAAATAATATTAAAAGCTTTATTTGTCATTAAAATATTCTTACAATTTATCCTAGGATAAATTATACATGTATTTTAATAAAGCAATACTGCAAGACAAGTTACTCTGCCTATTCCCAATTTTTTATCCCTAACCTTTTCTTATCATAATTCTATTTGAGTATCCGCACTAGAATATCTTGAATCTATTTAACTTCTATTTATATTTATTATAAATATATATATATTCATATTTATATATTTGTATTCTAATCTTTACCTTTGCCTTAAATTCCATCACTACCACATACATATAAACCTGTAAGGGGAAGACCTACTTAGAAATAGTAAGATATTGAATCCTCCCAAAGTATAGACCTCTATGCGCTTTAAAGAAAGAGTATAGAAAGGAGGAGGTGTAAGCTTTATGTAGACTCTCCCCAAACTCCCCTGGATGGCTGTCTCCCTTTTCGTTTCAAATTGGGTGAGCAGCAGTGGGAGAAGTGCACGGACCGGGTAATAATTTATATACATATAAAACAAACAATGTGTTTCTGTTTATGGTGCACGGTCACGGTGTACTGTACAATATAGTTTAAATTGGGAAAAGAAAAGTAGGAATTCTCACTATTTTCCACTGGAAAAATTGGAAATAATAAAAAGTGGGAAAATGGAATTCTCCCACTGATTGTGGACGGAAAATTTTAAACCCAGAGTCAGAGAGTACACTAGGATCATATTATTTCATTTACCGCAAAAAAATTGATATTAAAAAATTTGAAGCCCCATAAAATGATCTGAAGTCTTAAAAATAATTAGCGGGCTATGACTACATACATATAATTAGAGATGTGATTCTTTCTTTCTATGTTATGTGAGCCTAAAATATGGCACATATTTTTTTATATTTCCACCATTTTTCGAAACTATAGGTATTATTGATATTTTATGGCTTTACTTTCATATTTGGCTCATAAAATTTTAGTGCTTGAATCTTGCTTTGTCCAACTTTAGGAATAAGAGTAGTAATATATTCAATTTTTATTCAATTTTATCTGACCACATTTTACTTATATATCTGTATTCCTGAATATTCAACCTTTAGGTAAGAAATAGTGGAATTTGAAACCAATGTTTTCAAAATTAAATATTTAGGAAAAAATCTTTAGAGAAACGATAATTTGTCATGTTTCTACCCATGTTCATACCCCTCGCAGCTTCCAATATCCCAGAATAGGCTTCGACATTTTTGCTGTACCCGACTAACACTAGAAATTATTAAATTAATATCTAATACACCTCTTTCTATACCTCTCTAGCTGTGTCTAGGTCACAAAATTCAATGTCAATGGAACCGAAGCAGAAAATTAGCATTCATGGATTGTCCTTCGTAGTTTGTAATTATACCAATTTGCGTTTCGAATGAACCTATAGATGTTAAAATGACTTAACGTGGAGACGTAGGGGATAAAAAGGAACTTTTTTATAATGTTTTTTTAACTTTTTGTGTAATGCATAGGATTGTGAGGTTCCCATGCATGCTGAAACATTTTCCAAATACACGTATATCCCATCCTAACAAAAAATGCAGTCCATTTTAGGTGGTAGGTGGTGAGTGGTAAATATGGTAAAAATTGGTCAAATAAATAGGATTGAGCATTACATTAGGAACACTAATTTAAGTATTTAGATTCAATTTTATTCAATCTACAGCACTTTCACATGCATGCACACAGCGCATTTTGTAAGTCTGACCAGTACAGACTTGATTTCAACCGGGGACTTACTTTACTAGTATGGGATTGGAACCGACGACCGTAGTGTTAACCGAAAGCCACCGAAGCCACTGCATATCAGTGAATATATTTAATTGAATTTAAAAAACGTTGAGGGAAATGATACAATTTGTGTTCGTTGAGTCAACTTGTGGAGTGGTTTGCCCTTCCTCAAATTTACTACTTATAGTATAGTCTTTCTCAAATATTGATTTGGACATCTCTTCATATTGTTCTTCCTTTTTTACCATTTTTTACCATTTTACCAGGTGGGTGGTAAAAATGGAGCCTGGGTGGTAAATTACGAACACTGTCCATAAGTGTTCATCTATTAATTCAAGGAATCTTAAGCGTTATTTCAATGGCTAACATAAAAATATAATAGAAAAACTGAATTTTGAAAATGACGAGTGGTAGCATTCTATTTACATGGTTCTATCATTGAAGTCACTGTTCTGCATTATTAACGGTGTGGACATGTCATGGGATGTGCGCTTTCTTGCAGATGAATTTTAATAGGTACAATATAAATATATATGTAAGTAATTCTGAAAAAGTGTTTCAGTAGTAACTATATTAACCACGCCAGCTGACAGCAGCAATACTTCAATTTTTCACTATCACATTTTATGGCGTTATTTAATTGAAGTCACTGTTCTGCATATAAAACAACATAATTTAATAGATAAATATAGTGACACGTTTCACAAGTCTCTCATTATAGAGGTTACTTAACCACACAATTAGTAAAATAATGATACCCCAAATAGGTAAGTAAAAAGTGGGTATGCCTCCCTAAATTATATTAAAATATGTACATAATCAAGTCAGCAATAATCAAATGGCTAATAATACTTGGGGACGAAAATCTGTAAAATACTAAATTGGATAAAGAAAAGTGACCAAAAAACTTCAAATATGAATAAAAAGGAATTGGTTGGACCAAAAATCCCCGCCTGAAAATGAAAAAGTATTAAAATATTAATGAGTTTGTGCATGAAAAAAGGATTTTATAACTGACATTTGGACTCATGAAAATGAAAAAGTATTAAAATATTAATGAGTTTGTGCATGAAAAAAGGATTTTATAACTGACATTTGGACCAGATGTCAGTTATAAATGATCTGGTATCTCTGCTGAGTGTGCTGCCAAAATACCGGAATAACGGTGACAATTAGTGATCTCTGGTAATATATTCAAATTTTTAAAGAAAGGATATTCAAATTCTATATTGACAAACTCGGGAAAGTTCCATTTCACTTTTAAAATTTGTTTACGTTATTTTCTTAGTTTTTGACTTGGTCGGCCATGCATACATTACTATTATGTGTCTATGATAAATTATGAGTGAGTGGCAGAGCGAAGACAGTGAATGTTTTGATGCGATCAAAGATAAACTCACTCATTGTCAGTGGAAGATAAACTCTAAAATGTTCGCAGCCAACTTCAAGTGCAGTGGCAGTTCCACTGGGGCTCGCATACCCACTAAAGTTTGCCCCACCATTGCTCCTCCCTCCATGTTATTTAAAGTGCAATGGGGTAAGAGCCTCCTATGCCTCCTTCCAATGGATCTGCTCTTGAATGTGTGGGAATATTGTCAGCAAATTACGTTTCATGTTATGAAAAAGTGAGAAATGTTTCCAAAAAAAGTATCTTTGTGATGAAAGTGACAATAATTATAGCTTAGGTCAAACAAAGGTCATTTAGCGTTGGCAGTATGACGGAATCATTCCCCCCTATGATTAATATTTCCCCCACATTTTACATGTACTAAATTCATCGACCAACGAAGTGGAGGGGAGGGAAAGGTCCATGAGGTATGAGTATTCATAAGGGGGCATTTGGGACCCGATTCAAAAGGGAACGAGCGTGTGCCCAGACGCAAAACATATTAAACTTACTAATAAAATTACTGTAAAAAAACGAAACAGAGGGGTGGTTCAGCTCTATTGTGATCTTTGATCTTTGAATGTGCTGTTGTTGTTGTATGGTCGTAGAGAGTAGAGAGAGTTATCATCTAGGGCTCGACTTATCTGTATCTGCATTCTGATGCTGTGAGAGAGTTCCCCCAGAAGACATTGAACCTGAGTAGCAGCCAGACAAGCACACTGCTCTGCCACAACAAACAGTACATAGATAACCTACTTCTTTGTACATACATTTTGCTATTGCATAACATTTGAACTGTAAAGTACAGTTTTGGTGCTCTCTCTCGTCCTGCTGGTGGTGCGCCTGCCCTCACGGCTATTCACTTGACACACTTGCTTTTCCTATACGAATATCGTGATATTCTTACTCGGTCGGCACAAGAGCCTCTTCTATAATTTATACTTATAATGGTATGCTATGGGTATATGCTGTGTGTAGACACGGTAGTGAACACACCTCTCCATGGGATAGAACATTGCAGATATGTGTGCTTAATGCAGGCAGAAGGCATACATTTCCACCGTGTAAGTGATATGTGGAAGACAGTGCTCATAAATATTGGAGAAATGTGTTATTTAAAATAAAAAGAATGAATAGGAACACACAATAATAAAGTTTATCACGAATCATTTAATCAATAAACTGTTCTTTCAAGTCGGCTACCATTTTCTACTTGTTATACACACGTTAATACACACAATACGGAAGTGTGTCGGACACTCAAAGCTGATTGGGATTGGACTTGGACTATATATCACTAACTACAGGTGAGAACATTCTATCCAAAACTAATTCTAATCAAAAATATTTATTTTTCATATTAACGTGGAATACAATTCAAATTTTAGCAGTTGGATTTACCTTCATTACTTAATCCCTTTAATTCCTCTAATTCCTCTTTGAAACATATTAAACCATACATACTACAGATATTCAAAAGGAATATGCAAGACAGGCTGACACAGATATGATAGATGCTTAAGTCAAGAGATACATATAATTGCAAAATTGTGTGAGTAAAATGTAGCTTTGGTGTTCCCGCCCCAAATCTCGGGTATCGGAAAGTGCCTACGTACTTCTTGCAACTTGATACAGAATGCTTATTGTTGTAATTAGCATCTGCATAAGGAACCAAAATTGTTAGGTTATCAGTGATATTGCGATGGAACATTCTTCGGCCTTTTGAATCAGAAGTTGTTTTAGGAATCTCTCGTTGGACCATTCACTAATTAGTATTCTATTGTTGTCAGTTATCTGTCATGTGGGATTGCACACATAAGGGGACCGCCAGCATAAATTACGTAACGAAAATCAAGATTTTTTGCCACAACACCGTTGTAGCGCCACAGCCACGCCTCATGCGCCTCCCCAAACCCTTTCTGTTGTATATTTTATAATAAATGCCGTATTCTGTCAAATTAATGCAAAGGAATCAGTTCACCCCGTGGTATGGATAATCGGATGTATTTGGTTGCCTTCAGGATTGTTTTCCAAAAACACATGCAACAAAGATATACCAGATCCACCCGAAAATTTAGGGGGATTTTTACTTAAGCGGGGTTTATATAGTACACCCTTGAACAATTGCTTACCCAGTCTATGTCTAGTGGATTCAGGTCGGGCACACCCCGTCGTTCATTGTGTATTATTTGTAAAGGTGTTTAGGATTTTACATTTTAAAGGGGTTACGGGATATCTAATGTAATTTTTCTTTATGGTCTACAGATTTCCAAAGGAAGGCTGCTCAACCAGACAACTTCGCGAGGAATGGACAATAAAGCCAAATCGTGACTTACATGCAGTCTGGAAAATTGAGGAAGTGAAAACTATTCCAGATCATTTGGGTTTGCAATAAGTAAAACTGCTGCGTTCTAATTAAAGCACTTTTGTTAACTGCTGACTGTACAACGTTGTGGAGTCATGGCTGGATTTAAATTAGTAAATCATACTTTTCACGAGCACGGACCACCCATTCAACCAAACTATGAGCCTGACTACATCAATCTGTTCGAATTCGAAAAATATGATCACATCACATGGCATGGGTGGATGCACCGAAATTGGCATGTCAGTCTCTACGCCTCAGCCATCTACGTGGCCCTCATATTCATCGGTCAGCACATAATGAGAAATCGAAAGCCTTTTCAACTGAGGGGACTGCTTCTGGTTTGGAATGTCACGTTGGCTATCTTCTCTGCCGTCGGATTCACCAGATCCATCCCCGAACTCATTTATGAGTGGACAGTCCCTTCTAATGGAGGATTGGCTCAATCAGTCTGCTTTGCGTAAGTATTAAATATAGGAATTATTGCTTGTTGGTTGGCTGCATAGGCTCCGTAATGACGTCATCAAAAAAACTGTTTTGACCCTTTACCCACTAATAATCAATTTAACCGTTTTTGCATTCTTAATATGGGCCGTCATCAAGGCGTAAAGTGATGACGTCAATAAACTATATTGTCCGAAATTTTTATCACTGTAGAAATTTTGTGCCTACATTTTTCCACTTTTGAAATTAATTGAGATTAGTCTGGAATATCGACACTTTTTCAAATTGTCGTGAAATATTTGTGAAAGAATATGATTAATATTGAAATTGTGCTTCTGTGTTCAGGGATCACCATAATATAGCAACATCTCTATGGGGTCTGGCATTTGCTTGGTCGAAAATCGTTGAATTTGGGGACACGGCTTTTATTGTGTTGAGGAAACAGCGGCTGATATTCCTGCACTATTATCATCACATGACAGTTCTAGTCTACTGCTGGTTCGCCTACTCTGCCTATGACCCTTCGAGCAGATGGTTTTGTACCATGAACTATTTCGTCCACTCTCTCATGTACACGTACTACGCCCTCAAGGTCACTATAATACGTGTACTTTATATTGCTTGACTGATGTATGCTGTGACAATGTCCACTTGAAAATTATTTGTCAATTTTTGTATACACAGGTCCTTCACATCAAAATTCCAAAACATATTCCGATGGCTATCACCATCCTTCAAATTATGCAGATGGTTGTCGGTGTTATCATCAATGTTAACACCTACTACGTAAAATGTGAGTTACAAAATCATGATCTATGTATAAGTAGTTTGACCAGCACTTGTAAAAATTCACAAGAAATATCAGAAGGGTTGGGTTTACTTATTATGTATGAATATATAGTTCCTGTTCTAAAATATTTGGGAATAACATTTGGAAGGAGTCAATTTTAATATCTCAATTAATAAAAGGAAAGTCTAAATAAATGGTTAAATGCTAATTCCTAATTATTTTTATTTTCAGTATCTGGACGACCCTGCAACAGACCGATTAGTAATATTCACCTGGCTTTTGCAATGTACACAACATATTTTCTGCTGTTCGCAAATTTCTTCAGGAAGGCATACATCAGAAAAGCCAAGGCCGCGTAGACCTTTCTACAGGTTGCTGACTATGAAGTAATCATTAGGTCGCTAAAATTACTAATATATACAATTCTACACACGGAACCTTTTTGTAAAAAGAATCATCAATCACATGTCGTTAGTAGTAATCTCTGGTACTTATTTATTAAGTAAACTAATTCCTTTGTACATCATTTGCTAAGTACTTTGTTTCACAAGCATAGGATGCTTATGTATTATTTTTCACAGCAAAGTGTACATAAAGTGTGTCTACCTGGAAATTGTAACTGGCAATAGATCTTCTGTGGAGACATCTAATGACCCTATAATACTGCCTTATAAATTCACTTTGATAATGGCTTAATATGACCCTTGCTAGTACCTGGAAGGTTAATCACCCAATTCCAATCCAGTCCCCGTGAGTGAATATAATATTGTAATGTAACCAAAGAAATGGCAACCTGCTCCCCTAAAATTGTCTCACAATTCTTCTTGTGTTATTTGAGAGGAAAAGGGAATCTGTCTATGCAAATCCTAAGGCAAGCATGTGCCCCAGTTGATAAATTCACAAGTGAATGATTAAGTATGTAATTAAACAATTCCAAATTCAAAAATATGCGATAACCAACACTTTAGTAAAATGTTGCATACTTTAGGAACGCAAGATTCTACTATAGGCTGAAAAGAGTTTGTGAAATTTTTGAGATTATACAGTGTTGATGCACGGTTTCTTGAAGTAGAGGGCTCGAATCAGTGGCGTAGATATCTTAGGTGCAAAGGTGTGCGGTGCACACTGGCGGCAGGCCGTCTTAGAAGCAACACAGAAAGATGGAATAGGAGAAATAAACGAAAGTTGACCCAAAATATTTCTTTTCGTAAATGTAATGCTTGCACATGGGCAGCAAATGTCAAGCTAAGCCACTGACTCGAATCCCCATTTGCGCGTGCCTCATCAAGAAAGATAGAAAATCCTCGTTTTAAAATCCTGCAGCTTTTGAGAATGGGTTCCGGGCTCATAAATCTCGCATGTACTATGTTTTTTGAAGTGTTATTGTTAACCTCGTGTAATATACGGCATCCAACCTGTATTTCTGATTGCAGTAGTCTCTAGCTTTTTAAGGTAAACCTCACTGAAAATTTAATCTTAATGTGGTACAGATTGATACTGCGGTTCTCTTTAATGAGCTGTGTGACAATTCTCAATTAATTAAAAAGGTGATTGACTTTGCAGTGAGTTTAGCCTTAGGTCTGCTGCTATGCCTTCAGAAATGCTTGTTGAACACTCTGTAGATTGTCCTTGTGACAGTGGTGTGGGAATGCCTCAAACTGGTGATTTTGGTGTATAGGCTAATTAGTGATATAAAGAATTTAATGCAAATTATGATGACACAATACTGCCCGCCATCTTTGCCTTTGCTTTCATTCGTCAATGAAAATGACTTCAGAATGTATAAACATGACATAGAAATAGGAAACGTTACGCTTTTTGTAAAAATTGGGATGATGTTTTGTAGCTGGTCTTCAACCAAATCGTGTTTCAAATATTCATGTTTGCCTCCAGCTAGTATTTAAGGTGTGTTGCATAAACTACGTAACAGGAAGTGCGGAAATCCTAATATTTTGTGCTGCGTAATTTATGAGGTGCCCTTAAGGGGAAATCTTTAAAATTGTGAGTGGGTAAAGTTTTTATTTGATCCCCGGGTAGGCATGACTTTTGAACCTGTATTATATGATCATCATGCGCATTTTTCACTGTGGATATGGTGGCGTTTCTAGTTGCATTGCTCTTATGAAAGAGTATTGCGAATAATACTGTAGAAAGAATCTTAGAATGAAACAATTTGTATTGATAGAAAACATCTCAGAAACTAAAGATTATGTTGACAAAATTAAATCAGACGAAATGGATTTTTTGGAATGTTTCAAAATATACTTAGACGTAGAAAATAGAGTCAGGAGCAAATATAAAGACCAGTGGGGAAAAAAGCATCTGTTGCAGTAGAGTTCAACATTCTACCAAAAAGTAGAGAAATCAATTAAACTAATAAAATAATGATAATAATGAATAATTGTCTTTTTGAAGTGAACGAATATATGCGCTGTATGTGTGACATGTCAACTGAAACATTTTCACAAAGGATATCGTATGAATGCAAACTAGTGTGCGTGTATTTATGTGAAAAGCTCAAAAAGTTTTAGTACCAACAATAATACAATATATTAGGTAGTAAAATAATAAATTTGCTAGGTAAAAAAGTGTGGTGGTGATCGAGCGGCTTTAGCCGAGAGAAGATATTTCTCGGTACATATGTACTTTGTGTGTGTCATGTCAGAAAAAGATGAAACGATATGATATCACTGAAACGACCCCAGGTGCCCAAGCCGCATGATTAATCTGTAGTCATATTTATAAGGGAGCCATACAAAAACATGTAAACTACTATAATGAACTCATTTAATAAGATGAAATGTGCACACAACGACTTAAATTTACTTAAGCTTCTTTGGCTTTAGGGAATTGTACACTTTTCCACAAATACTAAATTCTAGTTGAAATAAATGCAAATTTCCCGGTCAGGGGCAACCCCTATAGAGATGTTTATCATTAAAATTAAAACAGGTCTTGTAGTCTGTATTTATATATATTTAGCACTGAGCAACAATGCAATATCTTAAACAAGGATGCTTCAATAATTACTACTTATGTACTTTTGTGGTTAATTAATGGCGACTGATGATGTCAATTTCAGATTGTTTGTTCTGGTTGTCTCCTCTTAATATTACATAACTTGCTACAAGTTTGCACCACCGCTATGTGCGTCGTGTGTGTATGTTTGATGGTAATACTGAATTGTGCTAAAACCTTTACTAAATACTACGATTGACTACTCTAATTGTACTTTCATCAACTTCTAGTGCTAAAGTTATTTGTACCTTAATAACACGTAAAAGCGAATACATAGCTGGTAACTTTTGTTGATAAAAATCAGAATAAATGCTACAAGCAATTTCTTACCTTAAGTTTTGTTGAATCGTAGAATTTATTCGTTTTATAAGAACCTGACGAAGATTAGGTCCATCTTCAGTCTTAAATAAACATCGACACTTTGATGATTAGCGATTCGTGGACCCACTAAAGGGCAAATTGGCCAGTAGACAAAATGGCATCAAAATTTTGCATTGACCCCGTTAAAGGTTATTGATGAGTTCGCCTCGTTTAAAGAGCCACCATGTCATTTTGACCACTGGCAGCCTAAAATACCAATTTTACCAGTGCCAGTGGCCAGTGGCAAATTGAACTTTCCAAAAGTGGCTTTTAACTTAATTTTATAAAAGTGGAGAAAAACCGGCGGCTGCAGTGCTTATTTTAAGATTTGAATATTGTTACAACCCATCAATCAATGATTCAGGCATTTTTTCAATTCCACTTGGACTTTGAAAAATTGATTTCCACCTTCGCAGCCCAGTGTCGAAAATTAACGACCAATTATCAGTATTTTTCAATTTTTAATAAGTTTGGGTAAGGCACACATTATATTTTATGACAAGTAATTAATTTTATTTGACACATTTATCATTTCAGTGAACTTTTCAGTGGCAAAGTCCGACTGCGAGTTCACTAACATTCTTTACAGTGTGCACATTTGAAAACAAAAATATATCGAAATGGATAACAAGTGTAAAACATTTTTTGGATGCGGAAGGAAACGTACTAAAAGCGCGAGGTTTTCTCCAGTTTAATTGCGATTTTGCTTCATCCCAGAACCAAAATAAATAAGTACAGCATACTGTTTAGGTAATTGTGTAGCAATTATTTCCACGCCTTTGATTTATCTCCTCTGTCGCTGGATTTGTTTCAAATCTGGCCAATCTGAATTTGGAAATATATTTTAGAAAGAGCAAATCTATAAACATGGGTAAATAGATTTACCAAGGAATATATCTGTACATATTGACGACGCTCGTGCCTATTCAATTCCAACATCATCACTTATACCACACCACATTTAGAAGAGTGTAATGAAGGTACATATTTATATATTTAGTAACTTTTTTCATGTTTTTTGAGGTTGGGGTCCAAGCCTAATTAATGCTCTTTAGGCAGAGAACATATTGTTTCACGTTTAAAAATTGTACACAACTACCTATGCTAAAGTTAAATACTATTTAATCTTAGACAAATCTTATTTTTCGTATATAACAGTTCAACATACAGTAAATACAACAACATGTAACTGTGGAGTGGTGTGGTGACCAGAATAATTTCAAATATTTTCTATGCACCCCATCGTCACCCTAGGATGCCACGTCACTTTTATTGTCACTTTCCTACTGAAAACCACGTAATTTCTAATTAAATAACTGTCGTAACACCTAACATCAAAATTAATCTTAATATTTTCTAGATATTCAAAATAAACTAAGATGTGCGAAGGGGCGGGTAGGACTGCGTATCGATTAAGGTGCACAAATTTACTTTTTTTAACTATGGAAATTCCTGTATAATATAGTCCACTATGCTGGATGCTCTGAGATTTATATAATTTTAAAGTTTATCTAGGATATTATGCAGAGAGCCCATGTCAAAATTCTATTCTAGGTTGAAATCTCTATATTTTAATATTTTTTTCAACATTTACAGTGAGACAAGTTTATGTCAAAACTACTTTGTGAGTTAGAATTTACGTGGCTTTAGAATTCCACATTCTTTCCATTTCAAAGAAATTATGCATCTAAGGTAGCCCCGCAGTCTACAGCGAAAATTCACCGCGGCCATCAGTACGAAATAAACTGAAATCACAATTTACATGGACCTGGAAGGTCGTCGGTCATACTTTAATGACGTTCACTGATTGGGCTGGGGCTATTGCTATTTGATAGCGGCCCATATTAAATATTACAAGAAGGCATTAGTACAAAAAGGGATAAATTTGATGATTGTGTTTGGGGCGGGGGTTGAAAAATTGAAAATAACAACTTTTTATTCGCCATTAACGTATAACCCCTTGTTGCATGGTGTATCACCCGACTCGCAGACGCAGCACCGCGATTTTCAAAAATTGTAAACATGTAACGAAATAGTTGAAGGAGCCAGCCCCCCTATTTAACTGATGCTGCGCATGTAGCACAGTTACCTCTCTGAAAAGGTCTGAAAATTTTGGTGCTCAAATGTCATATGAAATTTGTGTTCCATTACATATACCATCTTTCATATCCTATATACTATACACAAATCTTATTTTTCGTATCTTACATATATAAACTATAGACGATGAAATATAATGCTTTTATAAATAGACACTGAAAATCATCCTTTACACTTTAACAATTTACAGTGAATATACTCAGATAACAAAAAAATTCTCTGTTGACTACAATAAATAAAAATGGCCGCAATAACAATCGATGGTCATCTTATATTACTTTGGGGAAAGTAATAAAATATGAAGAATAATAATTGGGAGCTAGATTTTCGTGGTAATGATTAGATTCGTAGCTTGAAGCCTTCCTCATGCAACGTAAGTGGAGGGGGTTTGACTGCATTCGGAACGATTGGCGTATTGGTAATTGGCGGAGTAAGTGGACATCCCCCTGGCCCCACCACCACCATTTTGGAATCGCGGAGCACTTCTTCGTCGAATAATGGGAAGACGATCGCGGTTGCGACGGGCGCTCCAGCTACGGCAACCGAAAGCTCGAAGAAATTCTGTACGAAATTTACCTGTTGGTGTAAAAAAACCATTATTAATGCATACGCGTATTAAAAGCGTAATCATTGTAAATTAGTGACATCGATAGAGTGTACAGATATAGCAAATGTTTATGTTATTTCTAACAATAAGTAGACTAACCTGTACTAACTAACCTAATCTGCATTTGATAAACTAATAATAAAATAAAACTAATCTGCATTAAATAACCTGATCAAATAAACAATTATCATTGAGTTTGAATTTAATTAGAACACATTCTTTACTTTAAAAATTAAGACATTTACGAAATTACAAATATATTAATTCGCTTTATTAATTTACAGTTGGAAAGTAAAATACATTTGAGTAAAGTGTAAGTATAACATTTCCTGTGGCGTAACGAGGGGAGGGGGGTGTCCCGAGACACTCAAAGGGACCAAGTCCCCCCATTTTTTTAGTTTTAACAGGGGAAAATTTTTGTATTTGGTTTTTTCAGATATTATGGTTTGGTATGCCTGCCTTTACGATTTAATTCTTTATTAATAACCTTTCACACGAAAGAAAGGCAAATCTTTATGTACAATAGTGAAAAGTTTCTGCTTGCAAATACTTTTCACTTGAATTGAAAACTCAAATTTAGATTCCCAAGTATCACTTGTTTTCTTCCATCGGTTATTGTACTAGACGTACAATACAAAGGCCCGAGGATGTCATCATTATAAAAAGTAAGTGTAGTCCTTCAACAAAATTGCAACTCAAATTTTGCATATTTGAGAATTATAGACTTAAAACTAACAGCAAAATTGTTCTACGGTTCATATTCAAACTATCAATGATGAAAATTGTTTTTTTTTATATTTTGACCTAGTGGAATTTTTTAATTAGCATATGCCCGCACCTTGTTCAACTCACACTCATAATATTAGTAGAGAAAATTAATTTGTATAAATACTGATTTCGTGCAAGATTTTGGTACGGAAAGTTGGAACCATATATTACAACTGTGAAAATTCCCATGAAATTTTTCTAGATAAAACCATCCTATAAAACGGTGATATTCTATAATACTATTTAATATTACACACAATTCATATTTCTAATTAAAAACAGGGAAAGCATTACAACACTACCTACTACCTATGACGTCACAACTTACGACATTTTATCATTCCACACAATAGATGCCTCTTTGGGTACCTCAACATGAAGCGAATGCAGAATGCAGAGCATTATTTAGTTGCAGATAATTCATAAAATATCATTCTGCTCTACAAGTTGCCAATAAGAAATACAAAGAGCTACTGTATTTATTTGTTTACATGCAGGAAGGGGTAGAGGAGGAAGCCGGAGTGGAATTGGTGCAATTGAATTAAGTTGGGGGCCAGTGACAAAAAGAGTTGTGAAAAGGAAATTATTGTGTGACATTGAAGAAATTGAGTGTTAATGAGAGAGAATTGGTGATTTGATTAATGAAAGGTGGTGTATGTACTTGGAGTTGGAGTCCTTGTCTCCAGTTAAACACGGTTGACTTGCCGGTGATGGTGGGAGGAGTAGACTCGGGAAGTAGCGGGAATGTACGAATTGGTGAAAGACATGCACTGGAACGCTCGTGCAAATTCTTTCTGAAATTTGCCTGCAAAAATAATTACATTGTGTACAGTCGCGCATGTACACCACAAAAGCTTACTTGCAGGACAAACAGTCAGTCCACAACTTCAGTGTGTACTGTTTATACATATTAATAGCTCCACCATTTAATAAAATGTAGTTTACAATTTTGTATGATAAGTATTCATTACACATGTAAATACTACGGACGGAAGACACAGAACTGCTTTACTGTGATTTCTCCCATTCAGTAAATACCCTGCTTAATTATTTACTGTTCTAATTGCAGCCTTTATTACATGGTCGCACATGAAATAGAATATGAATTAAAACCAATTTGCAAGACCAAATTCGCAGACTAAAAGTATAACCGTTGAAAATATTGCATATTAATTATGCATGGTCACTTGGTTAGATAAGTGCATTTTCTGGGCTCTGCATAGTGAATGTAGGTGAGTTCTGAGTACATGCTTACAACAAGGTAAAAGATGCAGCATTCATTTTACAAAGTTCTTAAAATTAAATATTCTGAAAAGACAGATTTTTTTAGAACATCATTATTTTTTAACCAATACAAAATATCTTCGGCCTTATTCTTCCAGCTACATTATGAAGTTTTCGGTGCGCATGTTTTCGGTGCACAGGGAAAAGATCTGACTGTCAGTGAAATTGGGCAAACTGAGATTTGGTATGCATCTGAAATCTGTATGAAAATCTCAAATCTCAATTGCCCAAATTTCATTTAACAACTCATTCCAATCATTTTTCTCTTAAACTTTCTGGGTTGCAGATTCTGGATAAAAATTTTGTGTTACGAACTAATTAATTCTTTTATCATCATTTCAAGTAGGGTTGCCGCAAGTAGCTGCCGGAATTGAACTCAATTCAGGCTACATTTCTAAAGTGTATAGGTACCTATTTATGAGTCAGTAGCGGTAACAAAGGAATGTCGACTGTGGGTTGAAAATAGCTTCTTTTGTAATGCTTTAACTGAAGAAATCAAGCAATTGAATGGCACTGCTTTTTTCAGCTGGCAGAACGGTCGAATACTTTTGAGCTCTAATTGTTTCACTAATACACACATTTTCATACAATGGTACACATGTATATGTACCATTTTATTGTAATAAATGAAAATTTAATACCTAAATTTTCATTTATTACAATTTGAGTTACTTTATAAATCTCAATGTTTAAAATGGAAGAACCAGTTTCCTGTGTAAAGTTGGTCCTGCAAATTGATCTTACTTTATCATGGTAGCTCATATTCTTTCAGTTCAGATGTTCAACCACGTATTACAAAATCATGGTAATAGGAAAGCCTGTGAGATGATTCAGAGAGGGCATATGCATAACCAATGCTAATTACATTATTCGCTAGCCGAATTGGTAGCAGCTATAAATATCTTCCACGCAAACCATCCACATCGTTGATTTTTGAACATTATACAATGCGGGAGTTGTTGACATTACGGACATTACGAGGGATCGACTCTGCAGCCTGCCGTGAGTGGGTGAAAGTGTTGCGTTCACTCAATGGAACCATCACCTTTGATCCAATATCAGTGTAACCCTGATCAATGATATCAGAAGAAATATGTGGGCAACAAATAAGTGGTTCCTCAGAAAAAAGGGGAACTCAAATTAAGTAGGAAAACCCATACTATTTTGTAGTATGGATTTTCCAAATCAATTCAAATCATTGAGTTTATTGAGCGCAATTTATATTCTCTACATTGGTAAAGGACAATTCTAATTAAATCACGCCGAGAGCAAATACAAACAATTGTGTATGGTGTTTACACCGAAGGCTCTACTCCATTAACACAGACCGAGTCGTAAGCAGTGGTTGGATGATATATAGTGCATAACCATTAATGCCTGAAGAAAAAAACAAAAATGCCTAAGGAATATGTATGTCAAAAAACAGAATGCCTAAGGTTCTACAAAATGTCTAAAAGTATTTTGTTTTCACTTATATAATTAATCGGTCAAAAGTAGGGTAATGATGGGATGTGCTAACATAAACTAATTTTTAAATGTTTTATTCTCTTTTTATTTCGGAGTGTCTTTCTAACAAATTGACTATTGCTCTACTATAAAGCGCTCTACATAGATCGTGTTATATGTTTGGGCCATGCAGCTGCTAGGAATTGTACGATTATTGTTCTGAATCGTTCTTCGTGGAAATATCTGTAGTATATAACTCTTCGAATTTATATTTTTTTTAAATGGAAGTGTTGAAAAATTGTAAACAAACAACGAACACAGTTTTGTGCATCATCCTGTATTTCGCGGGCAAACTTAAACCTTGAATAACATTTTTATCGTAGTTTCATTTTTTTTTAAATATTCTAAATTCGAAGGACTAGTATCATTTGATTACTGTTTCCACGAAGACTATGCAGAACGAAAATCGTGTGTTAAATAAAAGGTTGGCCAACAATTCCCAGCAGCTGGCCCAACATGTATACCTGGTTTACATTTGAAAGAGAAATAGAGGTCTCTGTCAACGAACCGACCCAGGTTTTCTCAACATAATGTACAAATTCATTCAAATCGGTGCTTTTAGGCATTATGCACATTGGCTTTAGACATTCTGGAAATTGGCATTGGGCATTATGGTTTTGGCATTAGGTATAATGCACATGGCTCATTAGGCATTTACGCTTAGGTGTTTTACCCGTATACCTAACCGGTAATTCAGTATATACACACACTCACCTACTTATGCTGCGAATATATTTTAGCAACGAAATACTAATTTTGTGGTTTTGTGGTAGACTGTGAAATGCGCCTTTTAACAATTTCCGTCAAATATGCGTTTTACTAGGTGGACTCGTGTTGGTACGCATTATTCAGATCGTATTTAATAGAAAGGTTATTATTACTGACTACAGATATTTTAACGATAAGTGTTGATGCAAAGTGAAAGAGAAAGTGGAGAAAATTAGGAAAATTGGCTCACCACTCATGAAGTTGTAAATGAGAGGATTGATTGCACTGTTGGCGTAGCAAAGCCAGTGGGAGATCATTACAATGTAAGCGATGTAGTCTTTCTGGGGTAGAGTGGTAATCAATCTGTAAACAGGGCAATTATAAATTAAAATTAGGACAAAACACAGAAAATTATATATACACACTACACAGAAACACTGAAGTACGGGATGAATTTTTTTATACGCGGGTAGATACTTTCTCCTGTTCTAAGCCGTCACTTGAGCTGCTTAGCATATGTTTCAGAATGTACACCTCATTCATGGTAACGATGAGATTTTTACCATCTTAAATTAATCTGTCCCGGTGTCATTGTAAAATATTCACACTGTGTGCATATATTATGATAATTGTAACAGCAAATGCACATTCTATAGACTGCACCATAAGTCCAAATGACTTGAAATATACATAAGGGAACATATTGGTATATTTTAATGAGGTCCTAAAAATACGGGTGATGAGATGTTACTTATCACGGGAAATCATCAGGTACTTGGTTTGTATCAGACCCCCCCCCCCCCCCTCCCCCCCCCCATTGTAGACTGGACTGATATATCCGGACAGCTTATCACGGCCACTTCATCGATATTGAATGATAACTAATGCGTATTACAATAATACAGGTTCAGATACAACAAGAGAAAACGAGAGAAAGTTTTGATTTCTTTCACCAGAATAAAATATAATGTTTTTTTAAAATTTCCCAGATCTGTTAAACTCTGTTAAACATCTTTTAAAATTAAACTGTCTAAAAAGGTGGGTGGGCCGAAGCCTCTACTGGGCACTGCCCATAAATGCCCAACCTTTCCTTTGTTGCTTTGCTGGCCTGGACTGTACACTTCATGTTTTATATTCTGCAAGTCTTTTTTCTAAGGATTAGACTGAAATGTTTTTGGTGAGCTAGTTTGTGTGGGCGGGACATTTTGAAAATCCAATGCCCACTTAAATATATCTACTTGTCAATAGGTTGAACTTTGCACTATATGGCTACCTACCTGTTGGCTTTCCGTACTATCGCGACATTTGTGAACTGCAATCTGAATCTGAATTGACTCTGCCCAGACAGATCATGAATATTTGCAGGAGAAACTAGAGACGACGAAGTTGAACTCTGTTCACCGTTCTTACAAGTTCGCTTTCCAACTTTAAATGCTTTGCATACACCGTTCTCTTTGAATGATGTCAGCGCAAGAATTATGTAAATTGCATTTCAAATCTGTGTTTTGCTATATTGCTGCGACAATGTTAACATGATTTGTATTCAGTTGAAGCATTTGCACTGATTCGCTGATCTTGCAAATATTCCATATCCGCCCATGCAAAGTCAACGATGCATCGCATCGTCCAAGGACAAGACGAAGGCCACAGCCTGGCATGATTCGTGTGAATTTGGGCAGATATAATTAAATTTAAAACAATCCGTTCTCAGCAGAATGGACGGAAATATGGTGAAGATACGGAATAAGGAAATGTAATTTTATGAAAATTGTCTTTGCATTGCAATAGCAATGTAATCAATAATATTGAGTTGAGTAATGTAGAGTATTTGATTGTTAAAGCAGCCTTTAACTTTTGACAAATGTTAAAATTTTAGATATGTTTTATAGGACTGATTTCGGATTATGATGTTATCTTTACCCCAGGATGCTGTAGACGTGTACTGGTAGGTAGCAGACTGCAAACATGGACACAACTGCAACAAGCATTTTGGCGGCCTTTCTTCGTGATTTGAGTTGATAGTCAGCAGCACTAACTTGTGACACGGACGTCCCGCGAAGAATCGGAGTTAGCACTAAAAAACAAATAAACGGCTTCAATTATTAACCTGATGGAGACCACTGTTACAAAATACTAATATATATCCGCATAGTACTATATATTCATATATGTTTACATATATACATAATTAGGTATAAATGGTGTGACCTTATGACCTGGCTGTTATAGATCAAAAGCAGGATTTAAAAAATTTCAACTTCACTATATTTTTTCCTGCATTGGGATGGGAAAGAAAAAAAATGAGAATTCCCAGTGATGTTTCCAGCTTATTATTTACAATTAGGAATTCTCACTTTTTACTATCCCATTCAAAACACTGCAGCCATAGTTATCCTGCTTTTGAAAAATGAATTTCTCTAATTCGCTGTAATTCACAATCAGTGAGCGATCATCTCGTTGTAGTGGATTGTACAAGGGAACTGTTGAAACACGCTGAAGGCAAGACATTTATTTGATTTTTGGAAGTCTCTCTCTCCGTCCCTTCTGGCAGCTAAAAATTAGTCCATGGCGTAATTCATAAATGGAAATCGGGAACAAATCTACGACAATGACTCTTCACTATATGTGCTTATTCCCGTCGAATATTTAAATTAGTAGTTTACTTTGCCCCATTTCCCCTACATAATTTCACTACTTTTCATTTGACAATTTCATAAGTCCCTTGGAAATTATTTTGATCGTCAGACCAATCGATTTTCATTGGGCGGAGAAAATAAAATCTTTTTGAAACTGATTCCCATGTTAAGAATATAAATAAATGCCCGTAACTGTGTTCCCCTATGCATTGGGCTGGTAGCAGTATCACCATGGTCTTTAAATAAAGTATGTACATTTGTAGGTGAATCTGTAGCAATAAATGTCTGGAGCGCGTGTACACTTTTATTATGCAATGAAAGGTTTATGAAGGCAATACAAGGTCAACCGCAATCTGCATACACACCCAAAGACCGAATGGCTGCACAAATAAAACACAAAATGTGAATGCGAAGAATTGCCAACAAGTGTAAAGAAGTGGAGAGACGACTGTAAGTACTACAGATAATAAGTGTGTCGTACCCAGTGGTGCAGCAGTCGCAGTTTTTAAGTGTATTATTAAAGAAGCCCCACAGCACGAACATTTTAATTTTATTGCGGCATTTTCCACATTTGAACGCGTGCATTGCCAGCAGCATTAAACATAGAAAGATGTCGTAATACTAATGTCTGTGTAATGTTGTCGTCGCGTGCACTTATTGCATTTAAGTGTTGCCTTCCAAGCACTAACTAGCAATTCCAATGTCCTGTGTGTGTTCATATACAAATTACATCTGTAAATTTTACTGCCTGATCGAATACTACTCTGTAGTACACAATTCCACTTTCTCTTTGCCTGTGCTTCTCCCTATGCACAAAGGTGGCTGACGCAATCTTTTATGGTTCAAGTTATTTTGCACAGCACTAAATCCCCTAAATGGCCAACACTGTATCTGCACTCTCTTTATAAGTGCACGCTTGTAGTACAACTACAAGTATTCCAGCACTTTATGCAATTACTGGGCAAATATCTAGGATGTACTTTTTATTTGCATACAGCGTTATGTCAACTGTTCCATCTTCCATGTGACGCTTCAAGTGCACACTGCAAATGTCCTCATCTAGTAAAATAATATGCAGCGGGAGCAGTGTGTACATTATATAAATACATACATTATATATTATATAAGGGCTATAAATATAGAGGGAATGTGGGGGAGGATACGTGAAAATCGTTCGAGTAGAAAGTGATGGGGAAAAATTGACTCGATTCCAAGAAGAAGAAGTCGGAATGGGAAATATATTTTTTTGCACAGACAGCATACGCGCGTAGCCACAAGAATGTAAACTTTTGCCTTAAATCCTTAAATTGGCCTTTATCATTCAACTTCTTTGAAAGGGAAAAAGTTCGCAAGCTTTCTTCCCTCTTTCTTGAATGCTGTGATAAAGAAAGCAGAGAAAGGATAAGCGACTTAGACAAAGTCGTATCTTCAGGCATGCCCATCTTTATTATGTACGTTTACGTGTGCAAACATAGATGGTTGGACTACAAAAGCAGAATACTACATGTTGTTTGCCGTATATACCGTTTTGAACACATGTGGGCTTTGAAATCTTGTAGTGTACGTGGGCCACAATTGCAATCGCTCTTTTTATCCTCTAAAGAAAGGCATGTTCGAACCTTTTAGCAAAAGGATTAAAGTTTTTTATGTATGCATGACTCTTTCAGTCACTCTCTCTCATCTGACATGGAGTAATCCCACGTTGTCCATGTACTGTACGGGTACTGGGTACGCAAAGTTCAATAACAAGCTCCTCTCACTTAAAGTCGTCGTCGGCGGCAGAAGCGTCCAAAGAAAAGCAATCTAAAGTGCGCGCCATGTACTTTGCTTTGGGAAACTCCCAAAGCAAAAACAATTATTAGCTGTTTTACAGATAGTTGGGGGAGCGCTTTTTTGCTCATCAAAAAGTAAACCCTGATGCATTGCTTTGGAAAAATTTGGAAATCGTTATTATGAAAGAAATTCGTGAGAAATTCGGAATAATACTTTAAAAATACATTCACTTTGTGGAGTTGTGTTATTATCGTCGTAGGCGGAAATGTGTAGGAGCACCAATTTGACCAACCCGACTTTTTAATTTTGCTTACATTGTGTGAAGGGCTGTAGGGGCCAATTAAATTTTACATGAGTGATGAGAGCATAAGTATAAGTCCTTAATAGGACACGAATGAGTTACATAACCACTTTAAGTCATCTGATGAAATAATAATAAGTTGGAGAAGTTAAGTATTTTAGTATTTTTCACTGTCACATCTCAGCGTACATACATGATAGGAATATAGGGGTACCTATGGTATTTCCTTTGTCACATCTTGTGTTAACCTCCACTTGGTATTATTATGGTAGTGAAAAAGTTTTTGAATAACTCGTCGAGCTCTCAAGCGTCATTGCATCATTGAGCCTAAACGAGTATTCCGCCAAATTCCTACCGTCACATGCGTAATTATTTTGCAAGGATACAGTGAAGAATCAGAATGATTCAGATGCAGGCATCTCGCTCTATTTGTTTGGTCTACACATTCCGATTCCGATGTTACTCTACTGATATCATATTCCTTGGAGCTTTTAGCCTTGGCATTTCCCGTTGTAGCATGAGAAGGACTGCTTCACAGAACCATGAATATTTACAAGTTTCTTTTTTGCCGCTTCCTTATTGGTGGCGATATGGCATAGTCTCAAGTCTGTTCCTGTAGATTCGCGTTGAAGGGAATAGTGATTATTCAAAATGTACCCGGGATAGTAAATAAATAAAATGCGTATACAAGATTCTCTGTTAACATCATCCGGACCAGTGGAACTACATAGTTATTGGCTTCAAACGGAAAGCGCCACTTTTCCATCTCTGTGTTTATTTTCCGATCGTTTTTGGAAATGCTTCAAAATGTTAATAATAAATAAACTGCGAAAAGAATATGGTTCACTTGAATTAGAGAGGAAACTTTATTCCTTTTTCAGTTTTGTGGTGTCCGAAAGGACTCCATGGCCTACCCATCAGAACACTCTGGAAAAAGTGGAAATTCCCTGCTAAATTTACAATTTTCCTTTTTTTTGCTATTTCCAGATAGATTTCCCAGGGAGAATTCCCACTTTAATACCCACTAAGTTCTACGGAGCACCAGTATTAGTCAAGTGTTCCTTTGACTTGAACAGCATTCAAATACAGCATGTGTATTCATACATGCTTTCAAACCTTACTTCACTGTTCGGCCAGTCGCTCTGTGCAGCACAGAGCGATATACATCTTACATCTCTGCACCAGACACATATTATTATAAAGGACTTAGGTAACATATACCTTTGTGCGTTGAAGTTGAAAATTTTCAATATTTATAGTCCCAAAGCTTCCCTCCATGAATAAAAAATTGTTGTCGCAGGTAAAACATGCAATCGTCTACACTATACATAAGCAATTAAGTGGTACGATGTGCTTTGGACATTTTAAAGGAACGTTTTAACATTTTAAGAAAGCGAGGAATTCATGACGATATTGTGAACAGTCCCGCAAAGCGCCCTGTGAATTTTTGTTTTTCCAAATATGGACAATCTCTTCATAAATAAATGCTTTATATTATAAAACGACTGACTTACGTTGTGCGGTGTACTGCCCATTATTATGATTGCTTCCATTGGTACAGGGAGTTTCCCTTCTGCTTCCAGGAATGTTTGCTGAACTCCAGAGAACTCTAACAATTCGGTAATAGGCGAAGCTCATGAATATCAGGGGAATGGCAAAAAGAACGAGTGCTCGCAGAATAATGTACATCATGTCCACTTCCGTGCTCCAGTTTGGGGCACACTGCGTAAAGTAGATTGTCACGGCTTTCATCTGTCGGGGCTTTGTCTCCAAAACAATCAACTCGGGAATATCTGAAAAATCACACAATTAGTATAAGTAATATTGTCTGTCACCGTACAACAACCCGGAAAAATATGAATATCCCATGAAATTCCACACATCCTGCTTATTA
Organism: Plutomurus gul; assembly: GCA_019776185.1. NCBI lineage: Eukaryota > Metazoa > Arthropoda > Collembola > Entomobryomorpha > Tomoceridae > Plutomurus > Plutomurus gul. Next base: position 326 of record JABASC010001337.1, on the reverse strand, counting down.
TTGCTATGTCCCATTTTCCCATTCAGTAAAGTCGGAATCCTTATGAACTTTTCTAGTGGGAAAAATGAGAATTCACCAAGAAATTTCCCATTTTTCGCATATTATACCGATGTGTTGTCCCATTTTCCCAGTTGGAAAAGCTGGAACTCTCATACACTTTCCCATTTTCCCGCACACTATATTTGCTATTTCCCACTGAAAAAAAGTGAAAATTCACTTTTTATTTTCCTGCTTTAAATCTTGATCCCATCTGTGAACCAAATAATAATGAATAAATACATACAATGAGATACTAGAATGAAAGAGACAAAGATATAAAATAAATT
>JABASC010001336.1:0-24568 GCA_019776185.1 Plutomurus gul | reverse complement strand
TACCAGGCCCAAAAAAGGTGGAGAACACGAGGAAAATATCCAAATTAGACTCAGGTGTCGTTTTAACTTAGAATAAGTAAGTTTCTACTAGTGTCCATAATGTAAATTCATCTTTAGTAATTTGAAGATATTTATCTTTCTCTTTTTAAACTCTCATCTTTCTTGTTGGAATTAACACGTGTTGGTTAATAAAGTTCGTAGTGGGGTAAATATATAGAAGAAGAAGAACATCGACATCATGGTACTTATTTTTTGTAGCAGGTAAAAGAACATTTTCATCATTTTTACAAGCACTGTGATCGAGTTTTCTCTGGAGTGCTAGGGGTAACTTTTGAACTTTCGGGTTGACATAGAGTGTCACCGCTCCAATCTGTAACTGTCACTCATATTCAGTTCACAGGAAGTTTTGTTCATTCTCCTCGTTCTGCTTACTTATTATAATTCAAATCCCACCAGCACTTCGTACGCGTCAACGTTGCTGTCCTGTCTCAAATTTCCATGATTGAAGTTGGGTGCACAAATAATATTCATTTACTACGTATATTCGTCTCATTTGTAAGCTACGTCCGTCGTGTCGTGTCACTTTGTCTTTCCTATCTGTTTATACATTGTCACATTAAGAAATTTGTCCTGAAATCTTTCAGATTCTCATGACGTGCCAAATTTGTATGATCTACTGCCACCTAAGTTATGATTATTAGAGTTATACATAATTAAACGTTGCTGTGCTGGTAAAGTGGAAATTGTCCCTTTGGAAGGCAGTTGTGGTGTGGTATTCTTCTGCTTTGTTATTTGATACTCTTGGAGCTGGGTTGCTTTTCTATTAGATCCTAAAAAAGGGATTCAACTATAGCCGTACGTGTAGCTTGTAGCATATATATATATAGACTCTATGCTACACTATTTATACTCGAATGATTGAGTGTGGAGTAGGGAATTAAATATTTATTTGCCTGCAAGTGGTATTAAGTTATGTATGTGCAGAGAGCAGATACGGTATAGTACCATGTGAGTAGTTTGCAATGGGTAAGTATAGATGAAGGAAATAATGATGATGGATCACTTGGATACATCAGTCATTTTTGCACGTCTAGTGTTACATTGTGGCTAAGATAGAAAGTTCAAAGTGGGGATGGGATTGTTAGGAGAAAAGATGAATGGGAACTGCAAGCAGACTGATTGTTGGATGAGGAAAGAATGGAATCATGTTGCATCCTTTGTGCTACAAATTTAATGTTATCTGAATGTGAGATTGGTGGGCGGAAGTGAAAGAGGAGGAGAAAGTGAGTAATTCGATCTTACACGTTTGTTTCGTTTGTTGCAGGTACCAGAAGACTGAATCCGCGATAAAAGCCACAGCGGAGAAGACAACTTCGCTTCTTGGAGGTATTGGATCAGCCATGAGCCAAAAGTTGGGAGCTCTTAAGAACACTGAGTCTTTCCGGTCTATGGAAGAGCGTGTCTCTTCTGCCGTGTCAACCGTCAAGGTACACGTAAGTACAGGTGTTACATGTGCAAGCTACATGTAAGGAAGCCAGCAATTTCTTCTCTTCTGCATAGATTTTCTTTTTCATTTTTAAACTACTCAGTGATGTACCTGCAGGTGGGATGTATTTGTACTATTCGTAAGGTAGCCCAATGTTAACACTTGGCTTTTACTTTTCCCATGAATGTTAAAAACTTTCTCCGTTCAACATTCTTTAAACTTTCTTGCTTTCTTTACTATCGCTTTGCTTTTCTCCAGTAATTTATATTAAAAATATTATATATTGTAGTTCTTTTTCCTGTTGCCGCGCTTAACGAGTGAAGCTTTACTTCCTTTGAGCAAATTTTGTCGCAAAAATTGTCGTACGTTTTGATGCAGTCTATCGGTATAGTGTTTTCAGATGTGTGATCGTTATGTTTTTAAATGTCAGACAATGTACATGTCTTTTTTCATGAATGAAACTATTTTTACTTACTACTTGCAAAATGCATTTGAAGACTAATCCTTAATTCTATACTTGCAAACTGTAGTGTGTTTCAGCTCCACTGATGTAACACATCGGCGAAGAGCCAAAGCAGGGGATTATTTAGTACTAGTACGTCAGTAATATTGCCAGGGTTGAAAAAACCTGTGTGTACAAAGTAAACTTGTGCATTTAGAAATTGATATGTTATAGATGGATAGACCTTTGAAGTGAATGCTGATGTAGAAATGTCCTTATAACTGTATGCACCACGTTGTGTTATTTGTGTGAGAAGGTATTTATAACCAATCCTGGAAAAGGTATTAGGTTTAGTATTTTAGTCTAGCGGTTATTATATAATACATAGTATAGTACTCATGCAGAGAGAAAGTATTGCCTTGATTCAATTTAACATTCTGTGTAGGTAATCCAAAGGGAATTTGAATTCAGCTCAGTCAGCTTATGTTTGTCAGAGTTGTCGACTTTCTCTCAATATTTATACACGACTGGCTACTGGTAGTGTGCTCAAAGAATTCGTGCACTTCGTTTCATACCTTTTAGCAAAGAGAGAGAGAGAGCAGTGTTCAGTCAGTTACATTACTGTGGTATTATATTGTCCTGACAGTAAACCAGAGCTTACATAATAAATATAACTTTTTCTGTGATGATGTAGAGAGTAGTCGCCTGTACCGAATTTTCCCTGTAGTACAAAAAGACAGATATGTCTCTTCAAATATAAAAATAGAATACTAAATTCAAATCAGAAGGTTAAAGGTGAATGCACATCATCTTGAGTTATAATTTTTGCATGTGGCAACATGGGCTTTGTGAGATTTATTGTGTAAACTTTTGCCAACCAAATAAATAAGGAGAGTATAATTTCAAGGGGATCAACGTGCATAAATTAGGGTATTATTATTTGCTTTATGATTCGGTAAATATTTTGTTCACTTTCGTTTGATCGCTTGAAAAGTAGGAAAAAATCGTTTGTGCCCACCTATTCTCATGACTGAGCTAATAGCGAATGAGTTTGAAAGTGTACAACAGTAAAAGTCGCATAATACGTATAACTAATGAGTCTAGCCAAGTACTAAAGTGGCTTACGATGAATAGATACAAAAGAAGACGGATTGCCTAACTAAACTGTCAGAATTTTTATTCATTGTGCACAGTTCCATCAAATTAATTAGTGTCTGATGTTTCATTTACATATGATAATGGAAAAGAAACCGAGCAATGTATGTGTGACATGCATCACGAATAAGAATGTCCGAAATTCTTCCACACTGTGTTGGTACTAAATGTAATCAAGCAGAAATGTCCTGTTATCTAATGCTTGGCTACTTTACACGCTTTGCCACATCCATCAGCTCTTTAATCAAATTAATGCTAGCGACTTTCTCTACTCCTGCGTATGTTGACTTTCTCCAGCATGCTTAATTTCAGAGCCCAAATTGGATTAAATAGTAAACGTCGTTTGCTGACCTGAATGGCTCTGACTGGGAAAAATACACAATTAGTTAACTACTGATATTATTTCGGTTGGGAGATTACAGGAGGATGAGCCGAGTGCAGCTTCTATAGTTTCATTTTTTGCCTCATGGTCTAATATAGAGACTACTTATATCTAGCGTAGGAGGTATTAATGAGTACGCCTAGACAAATAAAGTTGTTCAATTTTTGTTGTGTGTGATAGCAATTTGCAAAATTGTATTTGCTTAAAGGGTACAAATAGTACAGAGTATAGTAGACCCTAATTTTGACAAAATTAGCGATATAAGTAAATGCGAAGGCATATATCCTGTGTAGATATCAACATTTTTATTTCGATTTAATTATCCATGACATGTTACGCAATTACTGGAATGAATAGTGCAAAAGAAATGCCATTGGTGTTTTGTTCTACTAACTACGTACATCATACATACGTTCCTACCTACCCTCTTTCAAGGGGTGAATTGGGTACCCACCACTTTCGTGGCCTGGGCTCTATGTTTAAGGGATACACCCAGCTGAAAATTTAAGGGGTGCTTTGCTGTAGGCAGCCAGAAGGGGGTATTCAGGGAGGGGTGATGATCAGGGTGGGAATGTATGGTTGGGTACCTGTTATTGTAGTATGCATCAGAAAGAATTGATGAAAATTACAGAAATCAATATGATCTGCAATACTCGTAGTTGGTGGAAATTAAGTACACCACTACAATGTAGAAATTCTAGTTATCTATATTCAGAAACCCAATCATCAGATTGGCAATTTGGGTGCATTAATTTTGTGGTAAAAATTAAGAAAATGAGTTTCGAAAAAGAAGAATTTATTTATTTACAATTGGTTGAAAAGAAAAATGTACACATTCTATGTGGAACTATTCAACCATCTCACATCGTAGTTCTCGTAACAACATCAGAAGTTGTGTTATTGAGTTTGTTGTTTGTTCAAAGGTTTTCACTGATAAAAAACTGCGAGCAATATCAACTGAAACGCTTGAGCAAATCTTGAAAGGTTTAAGTTTCAAGGTATAGCTTATTGACAGTATGAAATTGAGAATACGATTCAGGCACGCACGGGTATCTCTTTAAAAGTAATATTCTCAATTCGAGTTGCAGGATGTAGTTTTCCAATGCTCTTTGAATATGTTTTATTAACACTCGATACTAATGAGAGTACAGTACGTGTTAGGTGACCTTGAATTTGGTTGTTGGAAAAGTTGTCGCATTCTTTCGAAACTCCAATCTTGCAATATTGAGAAAGTTTGTCATGTTTAGTATTTGTTTCTGTGCAATTAATTGTATGTTGTCAAGAAATGTTGATAAGCTGCTAATTCTCTCTCGGCGTCAATAATTGCTTTCTTAGATTTATGCTTGACATTTCGTTTTTATCGTATAGAGAAAACTCACCAGCTAGTTTGATATACTTTTAGTAGAAGAAATAAGAGTGCGTATCTGTAATTGACTATTGGAGTGGAAGTCGCATGGAAGTTGTCGATTATGTTTTGAAAGCATTTTCTATAGCGCTTCTAGCCTTTGTTAGGAATACTCGTATTCGAGTTTTATGGATTTTTTTCTTGATGTGATTGCAGACTAAGATGGGTGGCTCACGGTCGGGCTCTGTTCAGAGTTTTGATGATGCACTTCGTGAAGCAACAGCAAATCAAGGCGGTAATCCCGATGGTTCAAGACCTAATGGAACTCCGACGCCTGTTGCCACACCGTTGGTCGAAGAAAAACCCATCTCGTAAATCATTCTCTGCGGACTCTGAACTAAAAAGCAGATCCATCGTCTTTTTCTGTGTATCGTATCGTGTTCTGGAAATAAACCTATACTGCAAACTACTACTACGTCTGTACTACGTATTCTAAAAAGCTAACTAACAATAACGACTCAAATTTAGTACCACGACAGCAAACTACAAACAAATTAATACGTCATTGCAACTAAATCTGAAGATATCTATAGCTTAGTCTTACATCATCGGTTTGTATTCATCGTATTTATGTACTAACACAACTTCAACCTATTTCAAAGCTATAAGTAACCCATTAGCAATGATTATATTTCTTAGCACAGTCTGGCTATGTTCGTACCAATAGTAATAACACATTACGGATGTACTGTATCCAACGGAGAGGTAGAGAGGGTCAGTAATTAGTATGCGAAAAAGTTGTTTCACTATGCCCATATGTTCACGTGTCGGAAATCATAAAATTGTCTAACCATTGATAAATACTGAAATAGAATGTCAAGTTCACCTTGACTTTAGTCGATATGTGGAAAATTATAACTAACAGACAAAATATTTACTTACCCATCTACAGAGAGAGACCATTAAATACAGGTGCGTAGGTATTAGTAAATAAAGTATAGTGACAAGTGACAGTGGATTTAGACAAGTTGCCCATTACACGGCTATGTGTTATGTATAAATCCGTATTCAACTCGCACTCTTCCAACATACGATACAGTAATTCGATACATTTAGCACTCTTTGCACTCCTAATTCAATATTACTAAATGTATATCACGATCGACAGTTGTACCGTACAACATTCAATTATGAAAACTGAGCCCCATTCTAAAAATATCAAACAATAGCATTCGTCCATTCATGTCCATAATAATGTTTTACCAACAATTGTCATGCTAGCCAAAACTAAATAATCCATTTGGCGGAGTATGTAAATATTGTATTTGTAGAAATCGTATCTATTCATTCCAGCTTCATAAATTATCAATGGAAAATATGCCGTACAGACTGGGACTGGACATAATGTCATAGTAGTGAACTATTCGTTGATAGTGAATTGTTATTTTCCTTTTGACGCGTCACATCATTTCTTCAACGTGAAAATTGTAGGAATCCTTCTCAACATTTTTTGACTCTGAGTATTTCCATTCCCTCACTCGATTAAATGCCAATATGCATGCGAAACTGATTGTGAGTGAATGAAACAATTAAGGAACACTTTCTTAAATCTTATGTTAGGTGGTAGCTACGTAGATTGAGGTATCAAGTGGAGTTACTTACGATAAAACGTTTTAATGTAAAAGGAAATTGCAAAACCATAAGACATGCACATCCACCGATTAGCAACCTTGAACCAAAAGAAATTCGACACACGTAAATCTTCACAAGTTTAAGTAGTTAAGGCTAGAGTACAGCGATTGATTTAATGGACCATTTCTAATGTAGATTGGTTTTGGACAAATCCTTTTCATAAAGGTCTTCTTTAGGTAAATCTAGCTAGTAATGGATACAGTAGACGAAATGAAATGCAGATAAATAGATACACTAATAAATATAACCACGTAGTTTCACATTGGCAGGCATTCATGAAATTAGGCGGAAAATGTGCAGAGTTGAGTGGAATACTAAATGTATCGTATGTTGTTAGGGGTATGAAGTATAAATAAATGCGTATTAAACAATACAATTTTTTGGTTTTGGTCTATGTATAGTTGAAGTTAATTAAATCGCGATATTCAGATTTTCGCAAGTATGTTAAACCTAAACTACATACCATTAGGATAAATGAAAAACTGGCATCTAAAAGATTTACCAATTCACATAAAATGTCTAAACACGAAGCCGCGAAGGAGTCGATCGCAATTAATTACGGTGAAGAGGCATTACACTATAGTTCTGCACACCATCTTAAAAAACTCAAACCATTCTTATCCTACAGTATAAATAATGTAATTGTATATTAATTTTTGAAGGAAAGTGGGAGGATATTCCTGTCCATCATGTATTAGTATAGTTCGGTTTTTGGAGTAGTCGAAACACAAGTTTCATACTAATGATAACTATATTATTATATTGTATAAAAGTTTAAAAAATTTAGGAACCTATTCTTAAGTATATACAATATAACATATAATAATATATTAACCTTGATCAGTAATTTGAAATTCAGTACCTTGCCATTATTGCTAATATCCTAATATGTGGGCTTTATATCGTGTGTCGCATCCATATTCTGTCCCAACTTATTTTTCTCATGTCTGCGGAGGCTGAAGATATCAGTATATAAGTAAAATAAGGGGAGTAAGTAAATATAATCATGGGGGGAATGAATTCTACTAATTGTCAATCAAATTATTGCGTGTAATAATGCAATAATTCGTAGTTGATCGCATTTCCCAATTTACATAACGGTTGGGGCTGTCTGAACATTCTAGACACAATATAATACGGGATAAGCCTTATATATAATACCGCCTGTAAGACCTGTAAGGGAGTAAGTGAATTAATTCTACTTGTGAATACGATTTGAAATACTTGTCGCGTGGACTGTGTTATTACTAAAGCTGAAAAAAAATCAAATTGTGTGGTTATACATACATATAATCCTAAAAGTTTGCCATTGGAATATCTTTGCATTGCTAATTTTTACAATAATAATCTTTTCATTATTGTGTTTTTACCAAATTACCAAAAATGAAGACATACCATAAGTCATTGACACGCACCTAGTACTTCATCCATTTAAATTTAGATGATGTAACTGTTACTAGATGTATTGAATCTAAGTAGTGATACTTTTTCCTGTGTAAACGTTTTCAAAGGTTTACTGGTAGTGATATTAAGTTTCGTTGTACGGTTAGAATTGAATACTAGAGTTGGCTAAAATATATTTAGAAAAATAAACAAAAACAAAGTTGTCTTGTGAGTAGTGAAATTAGCTGGAGACTTAATGCTGCATTGCATGTGATGTTGTTACAACGCAATTTGGCTTCATACCCAATTGGAGATAAGTTGTACTGTAATTGTTTGAACATAGGAAACCTCTTTTCATTTGCGGTGGGTTCAAATGTAAAACGAGTTCTATGAACTGAAACAAGCCACGATAAAAAGGTGAAAAGGGAAGAAAATCAGTGAGACCTACGATCAGATAGGATGATTTCATTCATTGTTGGTTTGTCATTACGAAATGTTTTTAGTGTGTAGTTATTATTATACGTATAATAATTAGGCATTAGATAGAATGTTTACTAACTAGTAGAATTAAACAAAACTAATCTATTCTACGCAATAGCTACAATATCGTAGATGTAACAAAATTGACGTTAGATTGTTGCTTTGTTGGCATTGTTTGTTCGGTTCTAGCTAGCGAGAATATTATATACCTTAGTATATTGGCTTTGAATTAAATAGTCCAATTGTTGGTTTCATCGAAAATTTGAATTGTTATTTCTGGTAGAAAATATGTATAGTTTTGGAAGGTGTAGTTCACTAAGGTAGTTAGTTATAAATAATCTTTATGGTTTGTATTGTAAGCGTGGTACCTAAATATTATTATTAGTTAATGAATTGGTTACTATTATTGTTAATACAATACACAATCCTCAAGCTAATCTGAAATGTAATAAAATAATCGATCTGATCGGTAGTAATGATATTGTTGGCAAATAATTTTTTTCTCTAATGGCAATGAGTCAGCTGAATCAAGGTTAACGTACCCACCGTGCACAAAAGTATTTATTTTCTCCGGTATTACGGAACTGTAATTTCAGATAGTGAGTCAGCCACAAAGAGGTGCGTGACGGAGTTTTAACCTAAAATCGAGTGGAGGAGGAATAACCCTCCATCAGAGATAGAGAGCCATTGAAGGAGAAAGCATCGTGTATTTTTAATGAACTCTTGAGCAGGAGAAGGGAAAACGATAGAGCTGAGCGAGTGGTCTTAGTTTGTTAAAGAAAGATAAGATGAGAGTGAAAATACTGCACAGATTCACTTCATTTAGTCGATGGAAAGTTGCTTTGCTGTGGTCGCTACGAGTTCGGCACAAGTTGAGGTTTCCGTCTCCTTTCATTTATTTTTAATAGTACTCAGAAGCACTTTCAATCAAAGTCTGCTTTTACTTTTATGTATTTGATAACAAGTACAGTTTGAACTTGAACACTGGAGATTTTGAAAGGGAATTTCATGACAGGTAGCAGCCACATCCAAGGATTCACTTTGGAACGTTGCTTGAAAATGGGAAATAGTTGTTACGCTTGTAATCATTATAATTAAAGATGCTTTTCTCGCTAAGCCTTCACGTGGGAGCTGCATAAGGATTAAAAGTGAGCTTTCCTCGAGTGATTTTGTTATAAAGATAGAATTACTATAAGTGCATTAGCATATACGTCACTGGTAGTCGACCTCGTGGTTGTTTTAGTCATTGGTAGTCTACCCGTCGGAAGTGAATTAAATCTTTCTGTAAGCTCAACACGTTGAGCTTGGCTGAGATTTAATTCCCTTCATAAATCGGGTTTGCCCCTGAATACAAATATTAGTTTTGGAGATATTTTACATGTACCTACTGGACAACCACAACCAACGAACTCCTATTACTGTGGACAATCATAACTTTCATTCAAATACAAACTAATTAAGATTTTGGGGTAAAAGAGAAATGCACATTGCCAAAATCATCATATCTGTTTTTGAGAACCGACGCTCACTCTTCATTCACATGTGTAAATCGAGAAGCAATATTTTACCCAAGTCATGGTAGTTCTTTAGTGATGGACTCGTGGTCGAATTTCGTACTGAGGTGGCATCAGCAGGTGTCATCTCAAAAAATTCTTTATGCGAATGTTTATGAACCAGAAATGCAAGCATGTGTAACTGCTTATTTGTACGGCCACTAGAATGCAAAATTTGTGCGAAAATATATTGGTATTGTGTGGTATGCTTTTGATTTCATGTTTTGTAACCTATCTGAAATCAGTCGAATCGTACATTTAAGAAATTGCAAATTGACTGCTTACCACAGTGAATTTTTTTAGCGAGTTCAATGGTTAAGTCAACCGTATCTCTAATCTTACATGCTATTATACGTACTAGTGGCATATTGGACTAAAGCATTACATAACGTATGGAGATTTATGCAAAAACAGACTTGTGTAATGCCTGCACCGTTCAATATGCACTTATAGCAATGGAAACTCAGCGCAAGCTGTAATATTGTAAATTGCTTCAACCTTGCTAGACAATGAGTATGCAGGTTTCATGGAAGAAGTGTGTAAAATATATTTATCCGGAGATACCCAATATTTATTATACTAAACAGTGCACCGTATTCTACTTGAGCACACATATCCATCATACTGACCATTCTGGACCTTGAAACGTGGTGCAAGGATGAGTTTTTCCTACATGACTACATTACATTCTGTAACCAATGCTTTCGTACCACAGCAAATAAGCACCTAATGTAAATATGTATTAGTCAATTATTTATGATATATACCAATAAAACATAAGGCTTCATTTTAAACCATGCGAATTATTTTATACTTTAGGTCGTGTGAAAATAGCTTACTCAGATATAGTTGAGAAATGAAGTTGAAAAATAATGTCTACTCATTATTGACAGAAATTTCAGATTGCACAAATATATTTAATACTGGTTGTAACCTCCAAAGCAATTATTCATGTAAGCATGCAAGCTATCGATATGAGAGTGTCTCCGTCCTTCTCACCCTTGACCTTGTGTGTAGCCGCACTACTAGCATATGTAGTGTACAAATAAAAGTAAGTAGCTTCCACACACCGTAAACGTAAAGTCACGTGAATGTGTTTGTGAGTTGAAATGACAGGAGCCGACCGTGTTGTAACCAAACAAATAGATAAGCTGAATTGTCGAAGTATTTCTGCTTGAAGTTCAGAAGGGAAAGGAATAATCGGCAGCAAGTATTTGAAACCTGTGTAAACATGGGAAAAGTGAAAGCGTTAATATTTATAGGCATATCTATTGCAACCGCATTTGGTGCGTACGAGATTTTCAAAAATGAAGAGGCTCCAGTAATCCCCGATAAATATTGGGGAAAGAAATCTTCAAAGGACCAAAAAGAAGATACATCCATTCGACCATTTACAATTAATATCACCGATAAGGTTTTGAATGACTTAAAAGATCGGCTGAAACTAGAACTAAATACGGGGAACCGAATGGTTGCCCCTCTTGAGGACCAAGGCTTTCAGTATGGATTTAATACGAATTATTTAAAAACAGTTGGGAAGCATTGGCTGGAGAAATACGATTGGAGACAACGAGAAAAACGAATTAACAAATACTCACACTTTAAGACAAAGATTTCTGGACTTGATATCCACTTTATGCACGTGAAAAGTACGAATAACAAAAATTATAAGAAAACACGACCTCTGCTGCTTTTGCATGGATGGCCGGGTTCATTTGTGGAATTCCTTGAAATTATTCCCATGCTCACAGACCCAAAGGGTACAGATATCAATTTTGAGGTATGTTAAAAATTCATCAACTCTACATAGATGTGTATTTATAATTTTCATGGGTCCAAACTGAATTGTGTCAAATTTTGACAGGTGGTTGTGCCATCGCTGCCAGGTTATGGTTTTTCAGAAGGATCATCGCGTCCAGGATGCGGGTTCCTGCAGCATGCACAAATATTTCTTAAACTCATGCAGCGTCTTGGACACGATAAATTCTATACCCATGGTGGAGATTGGGGTACTGTATTTAATCTTATTTAATATACCGTTTCTTTTATATGCAAATGCATGAAATATACCTGTGCTTTCTTTTGTAGGTACAATCATTACGTCGGCCATGGCTGCATTGTATCCAAATAAGTGAGACATTCTATATCTATAATTGTAATCAAATATGGCACCTAATCACATTTTGATTTTAGTAAATCATTTATAAATTTAAAATTGCAGTGTAATGGGAGCGCATTTTACAATGTGCAGCAATGGTCATCTAAAAGTGCACCTGCGCAGGATTGTTGCATCTTTTTACCCACAAATGTTTATGAGTCAAGAGGAATCAGAGGAATATTTTCCATTTTCAAAGTATTTTGCATTAATGATGAGAGAAACCGGCTACGCCCACATACAATGCACAAAACCAGACACCATTGGTTCGTTTCACCATACATTCGATACATCCTTAAATATGTTAATGCTGTAACACAGTTTGTTTTGTTAGGGGTGGGTCTTTCAAATTCACCAACCGGATTGGGTGCTTATATTCTTGAAAAATTTTCCACGTGGACAAACTTGGATGGAACCACCAAAAAAGATGGAGGACTTGGTTCTTACTTCAAGTTAGATGATTTACTGGACAATGTTATGATATACTGGGTGACGAATTCAATTACTACATCGGTCCGACTGTACTCTGAAGCATTTGTTGACGGTAAAATTCCTTTGGACAGGTAAACACCTTAACCATTTAATACAATCATCATTATATATAATTGCAATTACAGAGTGGGAGTGAATGTTATTTAATAAATCTTTTTAGAGTGCCGGTAAATGTTCCAGTTGGATGTTTGGCTCCGAAGCACGAATTTTATGACATGCCAGAGTTTTTTCTTCATGACAAGTTCACCCAATTAGTTCAATATTCTAGAGGAGACAATGGAGGACATTTTTATACTTTCGAAGAGCCTGACAGTGCCGCAAAAGATATTATAGCTCTGTTTACTCATATTGAGAATTCTGGTCTTTCAAAATTTTAAAAATTGTTGTATACTCGTAAAAGCTATTTGAAATGAATAAAAAAGTGGACTATAAGGAGGTGCTGTTTCTTCATTGTAAATAATGATATTTTTCTTGATACATTGAAAATTAAATCATAATCTTAATTTTTGTAAATCATTCCTTGATTTGCAATAGGCGACTGAATTCAAATCACAATGGACAGAAGCAAACCGTATCGCAAAATCGCAAGTATAAATTCAATTGTCAAGTAGATATAGAGATCGAATCATGGTTAAATATAAGTAATTGATTACTTGTTAAACACCACAATGCACACTTGCGCTAATTGTCATTGTCACACTAATTGTAAGAGTGACAATGCAAGCTGGCAAAAATGAAATTGTCAACTTTTAAATGTATTTATTTATTTCCGTATATTAAATACAAAATCATTCATGCACAAATAAATTCAATTAGAAATCCATGTAAACTGTAAACCCTTATTTTACTCGTGCAAATAATAAAAATGACTAAGCGTATTTCAATGCGCAAGGCCACACCCCTCGATTCAGTTCTTACTTTAGTAGAGACTTCTTGCACTAATAAAGTTATAGACGCGGTAATTTATATGTTAAATGAACCACGACATGCATGGATATAATTTTAGACTGTCTGAGTGTCTGATAAATGCATTGGTGGAGATTGGACATCAGCTCGCGTTCAAATGCATGATAAATATACACAAGGTCACAAGTATTCAAGTATTTATCTGCCTTATACTTACATGCAAAAACACTCAAGGCCCTTGGTTATAGCACTACACAAAGTCCAAGTTCAATAGAACATATCTGAAACACATCGAATGCAGTTACGCGTAGGAAAGTTCAAGCAAAGCATTAAATTTAGCCGGCTAAATTTTAAGCAGGTTCTTCCAGGTTACTGGTGTTATTCGTATTGACCAAACGTGAGAATATTATATTCAAAATATGGGAAAATTAAAAATTGTATTTCTGGTAGTGTCTGTCTACACAGCAATCGCTTTATACAGCGTGTTTAAGGATGGTGAGAAACCGCTTTTAAAGGTCAACTTTTGGGGGCCTAAATCAAAGGAAAGTCAAAAAGAAGATACATCCGTTCGGCCTTTTGAAATTAAAATAGAAGAAAATGTTTTAAAAGATTTAAAAGCCAGGCTGAAGTTGGAATTATCTCCGGAGAGTAGCCGACTCCAACCACCATTGGAAGGAATTGGGTTCGAATATGGATTTAATACGAACTTTTTAAAGACAGTTGGACAACACTGGCTTGACAAGTATGATTGGAGGCAGCGAGAGAAACAATTGAACTTGTACCCCCAATTCAAGACAAGAATATCTGGACTTGATATACATTTTCAGCATGTAAAGAGTAAAAACAACAAAAATTATAAGAAAACGCGACCTCTGCTTCTTTTACACGGATGGCCGGGAAGTTTTGTTGAATTTCAAAAAATTATTCCACTTTTGACTGATCCAAAAGATTCGGATATCAATTTTGAGGTATTACCTAATTCTTAAGAGATACGTAATTTGAATGGTAGGCGCGAAAAAATCGTGCGTTTTCCTTATTATTGGTTCACTTTTATCATACTAATTACCAGTTGGTGATACCGTCACTTCCGGGATATGGCTTCTCTGAAGGTTCCCATCGAACGGGAATGGGGATAATCGAGATGGCACAAATTTTTCACAAACTAATGCTTAGACTGAAGTTTGACAAATTTTACATTCAAGGTACGCGAAAAATATTACAGAAACTCGCGTGTACTTTTTTAGGAAAAACTGAAGATTAATCTTAATTTAATTTATATTGTATTTTTTGTACAGGTGGCGACTGGGGTAAGTTAAAATTTAATGCTGAAATGTACATAATATTGAAAATACATACTCGAGTCGAATAGGTGGATAATTTTTACCTGTTGTCAATTTGCATTTTTAGGTTCTGCAATTACGACGGTCATGGCTACTTTGTTTGAAGAGAAGTCTGTTTATTATAAACTTACTTATTTACCATATAATTAAATGTTACTCACAAGAGATTAAAATTCACTTTTTGTACACAGTGTTGTGGGGTTGCACATGAATGGCTGCGTCAGTTTCCATCCAAGGAGTACCCTAAGAAGAATAATTGCTTCATTTTTCCCAACGTATTTCATGGAAGCTTACGAAGCTGATGAGATATTTCCGACTTCAAAAAGTTTCTCACTGCTTATGAGAGAAATGGGGTAAAGATTCCACTGATACTGTAAATTAACTCTAGTGATGTAATATCTACTTTCAAATAAATTACATGACATAGAATGCATTGATGTTTTTAGTTATGCCCACATCCAAGCTACTAAGCCGGACACAGTTGGTAATATTAATTTACAACTAATGTCTTTACCCCTTCCAATTAATTTCTGCAGGTCACATTATAATTATACATACTCCTATTGTTGCAGGGGTTGGGCTTTCAAATTCTCCTATCGGTCTTTGCGCTTACATTCTCGAAAAGTTTTCCACGTGGACCAATTTGGATGGTTACACAAAACCTGATGGTGGATTAGTTCCTCACTACAATCTGGATGAACTTTTGGATAATGTTATGGTGTATTGGGTAACCGGATCTATAACCACATCTATGAGACTATACTCTGAAGCTTTAACCTCTCGGATTACAGAGACAGATATAGCTAAGTAAGGAAAATTCCTGCACGTGTCAATATCTCAATGGCTCTCTAAGAAATTTTCCACAATTATAAGTACTATTCTCACATTTTAGAGTTCCAGTCACCGTTCCAACCGCGTGTATAGGACCACGAAAAGAATTCATGGACTTTCCAGAGTTTCTTCTGAAAGACAAATATCCGAACTTGATCAGATACACCAAAACAAATGGAGGACATTTTACAGCATTCGAAGTGCCGACAGAAGTTGCAAAAGACATTATCGAAACGTTTGATCAGTTTGAAAAGGCTGGCTTATCAAGATTCGAATAATAAAAAGTGCATACATGTATAAATTATTTTATTTCAATGTATTGTCACCACCGTCACCATCATAAATCTTTTCAGCAAGAATGACATTTTGAAATTGACAAGATCATATCGAATAAATGTTTGTAAAAGTACATTTGTATGAATAATGAATACTTTTACTGTTGGGCAAGAACTTAAAAAAAGTGCTAGAGAAATGGAAATTTCTATAAGCAATGACGCACCCACCTATGATAGCTCTTAGGAGGATTAACATATTATAACGACAGAGCGTAGGACATATTTAAAATTAAAATCCTTGGATTCAATCTACTGATAAGTTTGGCAAGGTCAACATTTCCGGAATTGAATAAATACAGTCACATATTGCATAGTGATCCATTCAACAAACTTAACGGACATCATTTAGGTTAGATTGTTATTGTGACTGTGAATTGTGGCAAAAAGAATTACAAACAATTAAATCTGTTTGCTGCAAAGGATGAGTAAATTGGGAATAATAATTTTCGTGGGTTTGTCCATCTACACTTCCTACTTTCTGTATAATATATTTAGTGATGGTGTGAAGCCTGAATTAGAGAACCATTTTTGGGGGCCGAAATCAAAGGCGGGAAAAAAAGAAGACACTTCCATTCGGCCTTTTGAAATTAAAATAGAAGAAAGTATTTTGAAAGATTTAAAGGCTAGATTGAAGATAGAATTGTCTCCTGAGAGTTGCAGACTTACTCCACCATTGGAAGGACTTGGGTTTGAGTATGGATTCAACACGAACTTTTTAAAGACAGTTGGTCAGCACTGGATTAATAAATATGATTGGAGTGAACGACAAAAATTTATGAACACCTATCCTCATTTCAAAACTACAATATCTGGTCTTGATATTCATTTCCTGCATGTAAAGAGCGATAACAACAAAAATTATAAAAAGACGCGTCCACTAATACTGCTGCATGGGTGGCCAGGAAGTTTTGTGGAGTTCTTGAATATTATTCCTCTTTTAACTGATCCTAAGAAATCGGATATGAATTTTGAGGTAAATACATAAGTAGAGCTCGGACCATTTCATTTCATTCATTTACCGAGAAAAAATGAAATGGAAGATTTGGAAAAATAGAAAAATAAGCAAAATGAAATGAAATAGATGCTTTTATATCATTTCACTTCTTTTTGAAAAATGAAATGAAAAAATTAATAAATGGAAAAATTGGAATTTGATGAATGAAACAAAAATGTCGAAAAATTAAATGAAATGGTCCGAGCTCTAAACAAAAGCACATCCAGTTTATTCTTTCAAAGTAGTAAAGAAAATGAATGTGGAATGTCACTGTGTGTACTAGTTGGTGATTCCTTCTTTGCCCGGCTACGGATTTTCCGAAGGCGCTCGTCGTCCCGGCTTTGACGAAATAGAAATGGCACAAATATTTCATAAATTAATGCTGCGCTTGGGCTATAATAAATTTTATGCTCAAGGAGGAGATTGGGGTAAACTTATTACTATAATGTAGTAGTATTAGATAAACAAATTTAAACATTTTAACCTATTTATCAAAAACATTAATTTACTTATGAAATCGATTAATTTAATAATCGTTGTAGAAATATTCTTTGTTGTCTGTTTTCCAAAAAGGTGCCATAATTGTTACGCATATGGCAATATTTTACGAGAGCAAGTAAGTCAATTGATTTCATGATCGCAAAATGGTGTATTTAGTTGTCCATTCAAAATTGTCATTTAGCAATGTATTGTTGTGTATTGCCGTGAATTTTAGCGTTGAAGGAATCCACCTAAATCTTTGTCATAGCATTCACCCCAGAAGTTTTCTGAGGCGAATTCTCGCATCATTTTCTCCAACGTATTTTATGGACCTAAAGGAAGTTAACGAAGAATACCCTGTTTCAAAAACTTTTGCACTATTATTAAAAGAGACTGGGTATCATTTTTTTTGTTTTTAAGTCACTTATGTTCCATTAACAAATATTATTCTCATCTATATCGTTTCCATTTAAATTTTAGATACTACCACATTCAAGCCACAAAACCGGACACAATTGGTAATATTCAAGGGCGTAACCACCCGAGGGGACAATTACCCTAGAATTGGCTTGTTCTCCCACTTGTCTCCCCAGAAATTTTCAAATAGTAGCCATTTGTCAAAAGATGCCATGTTCCCCTGGTGGTTGTGCCAAAAAAAGAATCATTAGCCGTCAACCAAATTTGCACCAGAACATTTTAATTGTTCTTTAATTTTCAGGTGTAGGACTATCCAACTCACCGACAGGGCTTGCAGCTTATATCCTCGAGAAGTTCGCCACTTGGACAAACATTTATGGAGTTTCAAAAGAAACGGGAGATTTAAATCCTTATTACAACTTTGACGAACTTTTGGATAATGTGATGATATATTGGGTCACAAATTCAATAACCACTTCAGTTAGATTGTATGCAGAAAGCAAGAGTTCTCCACGACTAAAATTGAATTTAGAAAAGTAACTACAATTTTATGCTTAACCTTCGCTGTATTTACAGCAAATAAGATTTCTCTTCACCGGTGTTGCTAAAAAATGTACACCACACCTTTGAGTGATACCTTGATCCTTTATTCTCCTTTCAGAGTTCCCGTGAAAGTACCAACAGCCTGCTTCGCACCCAGGAACGAATTTTACGACATGCCCGAATTTTTCTTGAGAGACAAATTCCAAAACCTTGTCAACTATACAAAAGCCAATAATGGTGGACACTTTACAGCTTTCGAGGTACCGCAAATTTTAGCGTGGGACATTATCAAAGCTTTTGAGGAATTCGAAGACGCCGGACTCTCATTATTTAAAGATCAATAATGTATATATGTAATATATACGTATTTAAATCCTCATCTAATAGTACTAGATGTAATAAATATGCTTACATTTTGTAATAGGGGAAGTTTACAATGCATTAGCTGAGAGGTTTATTGTACATGTGAGAGTGTAACGGCACTGCGTGCATAAAAGTAACCTTGTGGTTGCTGCATCCTATGCATTTATTACTACAAAAGCAACCATAGCAAATTCTAGAAGAGCAATCTGCAATTAGATGTGAAATGTTAGAATCATAGAGTAGCAGAATCTTCTATAAAATAGCAGTAAAAAATGTCGATAGCTCCTACCCATGAACTTGGATGGATGACGTAGCAGGAGTAGCAGGAGCAGCAGCGATCTAAATTGCACCACAGAGCATATTAGGCCTAAGACATAATATAGCAAACATAATAATGGCATTGTTTGTTGACTATAACTTGAACAACTTGTTTTCAGGTAAAAAAACATCTCAACCCAAAGCACGAACGACCGCTCAGCTACATTATTCGGCAAAAGTTTCGTCCCTACAACTCTGAGGAAATAAAAATTCATTAGAGGTTCTAGCTGTTGCACTGTAACATTTGAAATATTTCACTGCATACGTGGCTGTGTGCTGATATAGGTCTGAACTCGAATTCACTGGCATTAACTCTGATTAGGAAATTAGAAAAGTATTTCATTCTGTGAGCATGAAGATTTTCTACGAACAGACCGTTGTATGAATCTGGCAATAAATCTCACCCTGCCTGAGAAGAGTGTAAGCATCGTTAGAGCAAAGTTGGTAACCTTTTCATCTCTGACTGCCGGGCGAGCAGCAGATCAGTATTACATGGCTGTTGGTCTGTGTAGTTTTGCTTGTGTATAGCCCTCTCCACCACCACCACCACCACCACCACCACCACCACAACTACCCTTCGGTCGTAAAGCAACAGTGGCACAGCAACCTGTAGAAAAATTCAATGGGAATATACACTTACTTATTTATACTCGGACTATCGATTTACACAGGATATGTGTGCTTTACGATCTTTAGTGACGATGCCATCCCAGAACTGCCGGACTACTATTGGGGTCCACCCAAATCCAAGGGTCAAAAACAGGACGAATCCATACGACCATTTAAAATCGATGTGGATGAGAAAGTGCTGAGTGATTTAAAAACGCGTTTGAAATATGAATTGTCTGCAGAAGGAAGTAGAATTGTACCAAGTTTTGAGGAAGCTAAGAGCTTCCAATATGGAATCAATACGAATTTCTTGAAAAAAGTGTCGCAATATTGGCTAGAAAAGTATGATTGGAGGACACGGGAAAAAATGCTGAATAAATATCCACAGTTCAAAACAAAGATTGCAGGGATCGATATTCACTTTCTACATATCAAGGGGATTAATAACAAAAAATACAATTACACTCGTCCTCTTCTATGTAAGTGAAAATAATTTCTGTAAATTTGTTCCACGTTGAATCGAGAATTTTTATATTTATTTCATACGGAAGTATTCAAAAATTATCTTTGTATTACAGTGGCTCATGGATTTCCTGGAGGATATTTGAACCTTTTGAAAATCATTCCTCTTTTGACAGACCCCAAAGAAACAGAAATCAATTTTGAGGTTTGTAAAATGTTATTAGTAAGAGACCGGATATGAAGACACCGACTGTCGCATTGCCGATGTGTAGTAGGCTCAAACACGAGATTAAATATGAATGCATTGACTAAAAAGCCAAATTTGCACGAAAATATTTTTCAACGAATTTCCACGGACATGAAATATAAAATGGACAAACTTTTTGATAAAAAAAATGAGAATATCTTTTTATTTGCCTATGTACCTACATATCTGGTCTCCAGTTACTTGTTTTGAATTGGTCTTTTTCAATTTCACCGTTGAATATGATCACAATTAATTATTATTATATTTCTGTGAATGTAGTTGGTCATACCATCAGCACCAGGATTCGGCTTTTCTGAAGCGTCACATAGACCCGGTTTAGGATCAGTTGAAGTTGCTCAAATGTATAAAATTTTAATGCAACGATTAGGATATACCAAATTTTATGCTCATGGAGAAGGTTGTGGTAAGCATTTCAAATATTTCATAATGTACTTACTAAAGGTGAAAGAAGAATTTAAATTTATGTATTTCATCCTTCTGCAGGAGGCACTGTCGCGACTCATATGGCTGCTTTGTACCACAGAATGTAAGCGTACCAAACTGTTTTAATATTATACTAAACGAATTTTCTTGTGCAATTTTTTAAATTAAGCATTCTCTATGTTCTATCTTTACAGAGTAATGGGACTTCATTCTACCTCATGTCTTAGTGTTCATCCGAGGGCTTTCGTAAGACAAGTAATCGTTTCCCTCATCCCCCAACTTTTTGTTGATAGTAAGGACGCTGAAAAATACTCCCCAATCACAAACTATTTGGGCAAACTTCTCGGAGAGACTGGCTACGTTCATGTACAGGCAACAAAACCAGATGTTCTGGGTACAAACCGAATGCGCATTTTTTCATATAATTTCTTGAAACGAAACTTTTAGAATTTATGATTAATTTCGTCTACATTTAAGGTATCGGTGTGTCCCAGTCACCTTCGGCACTGCTGGCTTACATTTTGGAAAAGTATTCCAGTTGGACACACGAAGACAATCTCAGCAAAGAAGACGGTGGATTAGGGCAATACAATTTGGACGAACTTCTGGACAATGTAATGTTTTATTGGACTACTAACTCTTTTGTATCCACGATAAGACTTTTCGCTGACTCAATAAATGCTGGAACACAAGGTTTTGGACTAAATAGGTAATTAATAAATATCCCAACAGAATCATTACAGAAAAACAGAAGCAAAATCATAATTGTGCATATGAATCCTATAGATTACCCACATATGTACCCACTGGCTGTCTCAACATGCCAAACGATCTATTCACTCAACCCGAATACGTTCTCGGTGACAAATACCCTCAAATAATAAAATTCAAGAAAGCTGAACGAGGTGGACATTTTGCATCTTTTGAAGAACCGCAAATAGTGGCCAACAATGTGATAGCATTTTTCACCCACATGGAAACTGCTGGCTTATCTTTATTTCACAGAAAACTCTAGCTCATTGATAATAAGCTAGAGACAAAAAATTCACTAGACTACATATACCAGAAAGAGACGACACCTGTAGCTACCGTTAAATAATATCAAAGTGCAACATATCCATACAATGCAAACAAAATCCTACCTTACCACATCCATTCCTTTACAATTACTGTATACCAACTATCCAACCAATAATAACACTACCTACAGAAATCCAGTTATCCATGACGCTTAATTTGTGTTACTATTTACTATCTTGTGTATGTAATGCAAACACACGAAGAAGGACCTTTAGAGACTATACTTATATGCACCAACCAAATGAACTGTAACGAAATTTTATTTATTTACCAAACCAAATGTTTTATGATGAATTTCTCTTTCGATTGTTTTTGTGTGTATTTTACTTCAGAGGACAACTTCGAACCGTCAAGACTTGAACTAACTTTTCTTTTTATACATGAAATCTTTGTGAACAATGTGCCATGCAAGCCATTGACAGTTTGATATGTTCTACAATCATATCAGATCAGATCGTCTCATAAAACCGTGCGAATTTTTCTTTTAAGAAAGGCAATCAACGGTGCTCAAAGCTTCAAATAAACTCAGTCCAACTCTCCTGTTACTACAAACGAATATAAGATAATGGTGAAAATTGTTCCATGTTTATTACATTCATCTGTTATGGTATTTCCCAACTCTAAATATTCTATTGGCAACTACCTCTTGCACACTGGGTGTTGAGTACAAGGCCAGGGCCAGGCCAGGCAATGATCTTACAATGAATGGCTGCACCGTACGTACTTTTATTATATGCACTAAATCCTCACATGTATTATAAAGGTATAAAGTACGAATTGTACGGTGTGTGGTGCCTGTAGGCAGATATTTTCTTACTGAATTCCACCTGTTTACAATTAGTAAAATTCAAGTCCGCTCTGCCGTGGACAACGTACATTGAAAACTCGGACTCTTTTCTGTACATCTCTTCAGGCAGACTGACAATCGAGCCAAGTTAACCAACAAGTTTTCCATTCTGTTTCAAACCTCAACGTGGTACTAACCAAAACTCAAATGTATACGTTATATAGGTGTACCGTATACGTGTTTCTCTATATTACGCGATAAAAAGTACTTACACTTCATTCCACTACGATTAATACGAAATTGGGGAGAGATGTGTAAAGACCACTCGCTATTCAATGCATTCAGCTAAAACCCATTCTCAACATTGAGCAAAGTACAAGACCGGTTTTCCTTTTTCCTCTATGTCTCTTCTTCCACTGCCATTCACAGGAAAACTATTTACTTCTTACCTTTATACGTGCAGACGTACGTATAGACCGTGGATCTTAGTGTATATCAGAAAGAATCAACTCAACGGTCGTTGAAGGTGACTTTTTATAATAATAATCGTATAAGCTCTATCAGACTTTCTCACATCAGTGCCTTCACCATTTCATCATTAGTTTTCACACACGTACTTAGCCTAAAAGCTAAGTTGTATTCCTTCTGTGCTACCAACTGGCGTATAGTTACATACTTACCATACTTAGTTTTTGCTCACTCACAAGATTTGGTTGACGGGGCTAGGCCAAGGGTGATGGAGCGGTGGAGAAAATGCATGTACCTAGCCTCTATTCCCTCGTCGTGGATTTTCTACAAATTAAATCCCCGTGCCCACAGTACCTTGGATCAGGTTGAAACTAAATCTCAACACAAACCGCCAACAAACAATAATGGGGAAGATTTCCTCATCTATTGTAATATGCTTGCAGATGGTCTATTATTATTATTTTCATTGCAGCGTTTCATGCATTACTACGGAAATTAGGTGGATTACGCAGAATGTAGAAGACACACTGGTCTGTAAATCTGTACGCTTAAGAATAATGCAGTGCATGTATAAGCTTGTAGTAATACTATACTAAGTACTACCTTAGCTGTCAAAGTCCAACTTGACTAGCCAACCAACAAACACAACTTCCCAACGTGATTTCTACTTGTGTAAATCATTTTACCGGCGACTCCAAAAAGTTCCTTTGCGGAAATGGGAGCACCTGTTCTCTTCAACAATTTTATCGGATTTTAATTTAGGAAACAGTACTAGTTAATAAAAATATTTAACAAGGTACAGACAAAAGTTGCTGATTCAGTTCGTTGTGGCGTGTACCAGTATTAAATATTAGTAAAAAATGGGAAGATTTACCTACTTACTAGTTGTCGGAAGTGCAATTGCGGTTGCTGTTGTAAGCTATTTTATACTGCGGGATGGAGACCTGCCAGACATTCCTGAAGATCAGTACTGGGGACCGAAAGCTAATATTGGAAAGAGGCAAGACGTCTCCATTCGCCCATTTACGATAAATGTCACGGAGAAAGCTTTGGATGATTTTCGACTTCGTTTACGATTAGAAAGGGAAGGAAATCGATTTCCAACTCCTTTGGAAGGTATCGGCTTTCAGTATGGAATCAACTCTAAATTTCTTAAGAAAGTCATTCAGCATTGGAGTGAAAAGTATGATTGGCGAAAGCGAGAACAACTTCTTAATAAATACCCCCATTTTAAAACAAAGATTTCGGGACTTGATATTCACTTCCAACTCGCCAAAAGTGACAATAATAAAAAATATAAACGCACTCGACCACTTCTGCTCATTCACGGTGAGTAAGTTTTTATATACATATGTATAAGATGTAAGGTAATAGCATGG
>JABASC010001335.1:0-24569 GCA_019776185.1 Plutomurus gul | reverse complement strand
ATTCAATTTCGAGGAGGTACGCTAACGTAAACTTTAAAGCCATAACGTTAGCGTTTTCCTTAGCGGGTTCACGTAAACCATAAATTTATAAAGGTCTATTATTAAAATGGTTATTAGACAGAGTTGTTGCCGTTTCATGAGAACTCATTTACGTGTAGGCATAGGTAGGGAATCATGTTATCACACCTAGGTTAAAGTTCAGCCAGATTAACAAACTGTGGAGGTACACAATTGCCATTACCATCACCGCGGAATCAAAGAACTGATGGAATTAAGAAACTCCGATTTATATATGACGTGGTCACAGAGAGTCTCTCTGTGAGAGACTCTTTATTTCAATAGGTCGAATAATATTTAGATAAGGGAATGTCTATGAAACCATTTAGGCCTTAAATAGAGAAAATAATTGAGTGCATAGAACCTTTGCACAGCCCGTTGTCTGCACATATTCTTCTTTTGCCAACTATGCTTTCCTAAATCGCCATAGATGTGAAGTTTATGTAACTTAAGATATTCAGAAGACTCAAAGCTCTAGATGTTATCAATAATTCACTGACTGACATTATTTATTACAAAGAAAAGTTGAGACGGCTTCTCGATCTAAAAGTGTTCTCAGAAGCAAAGCAACAGCAGACAGACAAAGAAAACAGTTGAAGGGCAACTAAAAGAAAGTTTAATAAAAGCTATTGAAATTTCGAGTAAAAATAGACAAGTAAGGTCTTTCTTTCTTTCATGCAGACTCAAGTGGAAGAAATAGTCACTTTGACAACTTATACGACCACCACACAACACACATGTACAGGGTAAGGCAATAACTATTGTCACATTGACGTATTCCACTCACACAATTTTACAATAATTTACTTCGTCATATTTAAATTAGCTTAGGTATACCTACAGACTAAATCGTCCTATCATTTCAATACCCTCTGCATGTCGAGTTGAGTAAACTGACAATGAGTGAGAGACCCTGAAGAAAGACAAGTTTGATTGATACGCAGATATTGGTCTTGTCTGGACAGTTGAACTCATCGTGTTACACGAATTCATGTGTTACACCCTTGGCTCAACTACTTATTAGAGAGATAAGCGGTAAACAGAAATTATAAGCACGTATAGTAATGTAAAAAGTCGCCGAAAGTTCACATTGAAGCAAATGTGTACGCGATTGTGGAGAGACAGCAGTGTGATATTTATAATTTCCTAAATATGCAATCGTTAGTGCTGTTTACCCATAGAGGTTAACAAAGAGGTAGTAAAGATTGAACAACGATTGCCCTCACACACAGCAGCGCAAACAAAAATAACCAAACAAATTTCATGATTATATTGCTGTGAACTCATTCCAAGCATTATAATGCTACTTATTTGTATTATTGGGCTGAAACACTGTGCTTATCATTTTATAGCCAACTATAAGAAAGTAGATGTAAGGTGTGTGTGTTGTGTTGTGTGTGGAAATAACGATTGAGGGATTTCTACTGATTCCACATTGGTTTTGTAAAAGGGAGCCGATTTCAATAGAACTACACAAATCGTGTATAGGTAAACAAATATTGAATCGAGATTCATTCCCCTTCAGTTTTCAAGTATTTGCAATTTTAATTACTTGACTCCGTCAATGACTATGTACTATTGTTGGCTCGGTGTAAACACCAAAATCCTTTCATAGACAATCGAGTCGATAAGCGCCACATATTTATTATATTACATTGCGATTCATTGAATTTATTATGTATGGATTTTTATGTAGTATGGTATTCGTATGCTATGATATCGAGCGTGGTCAATGGTCATTGAATAAAAGGGAAATAGGAATGTGATAATGCGATTGAATTGAGATTCTTGTGGTTGACAGCAGAATAAGTTGTAATAAAGCAACTGACAATGAGCAATAAATTAGAATCATTAAGCCTGTGAAAGAATGTTGTTGCACTGCATGACACGAAAAGAATTGCCATCGACCGCACGACTTTACTTTTTCCTTTTAGCAGCAGCAGTATTACATCTTATTCATGATCCAATCCTCAGACAATCTCAGAAGAAAAACTTCTAATTCTATTGCCCAACCTTTTCATTGAACATGTATGCATACTTACAGACAGACTGCATACTGCTGGCAATACTAGCATCAACTTGTGTTACATAACATCTTGTCTTGTCACATTAAATGGGGTTGTAAGTACTACACACACATAGTACATGTATACAAAAGCACACCTAGTTATTTTAATCTCAATCGACTATAATTTTGCAGAAATTAAAAATGTTCCATTTGATTTATTATTTTTAGATCTGACTACTTATTACTAGAACAACAGAGGAATTCGTTAATCAAATTGTTCAGTTGAAGTGCCAGTGTTTTTGTTTTTTGTTTTGCTCTTCAAAGATAAAGTGTGATTAGGATTTACAAATATTTATTATAGATACAATATCAATAACTACTTATTAAGTGAAATTACTCTGCTAAATTGTTTCTGACTTCCCCCTGCGCCTATATTGTAAAAGACAATTGGAGCTAGTGTGCGCATATTACATATCACATATGTAAAATCGGAAGTCTCCTTCTAATTTGTGTGTTATTCCGTATGGATGTGTACCACAATGAAGTATTTATTCCTCAATCGTTTAACGAACCATTAACACCAATGAAAATCATCACGTAGTCTATGAAGGCTCCCCTAAGAAAATCATGACAGGAACGCGTGACCAAAGACTGCTACTGTAATAAATAAAGTGATCAAAGAAAGGTAGCACTCTGTACCGAATAGATGCCTATATAAATCCACCCATTAGAAACAGGCTCAAGTGTATGCAGTGAGAATCCAGATTCCACAACTACCCAGTTTGCTGAAGACGAAAGACTTTGGCACGGCAATCCCCAAACAAAGTAAAAATGTGAAGGGGTAGTCTAGCTAATAGTTGCCGTGGTCCGCAGCCAAGTCGTTCTATTCTTAGCCAGCAAACCTTGGGGTACATATAAATATTTAACATTTCAACAACAATGCAATGGAAAACATGATTTCCGTCAGTCTCACCTTCTGTCATGTTATATCGGCTATCTACAACAGAACGTCTATCTCACGTACGTTATCCACACTGACCGTACGGCTACACGTAGATGTACTACACGGCTAAAAATTACTGATTGCCTTTGTACGTTTATTGTAGTGATAGGTGCATTTTTAAAAACCAAAGATTAAGGAAATACGTACTCTACATAGACTGCATGTATAAATAAATAGGGACAGCAGAACCATCGCCAGTGTCATTGTCAGTTTGCGCTCAGTCCTAATTCTCAGAAAACCGACAGAATCCAGTCAACTCGGGAAAACACACTTGAAATATTTGGGTTTTGGAAATTCTGGGAAATTGATTGTGTGACAATGCATAGCAGAAAACTATCCTGTATTGATACGCAGACTTTATGCATTGTATTGCATATGTAATCGTGGGTTGACACCAATACTTTATTTAAAGGCTGAATTGCCACGGATGTATGTAAAGTTCCGTAGAATATTCCAGTGAATTCACATATTAATGTATGGATATAGAATGTGCACATCATAAAGCGTCAGCATTCGACACTTCACCGTTGTGACAGTGCACGTCGGTGAAATAGTCGCTCCACAAGAACAATCAGCTCATCTGATGCCTTCCTATAACTAAATATGCTTGAATTGTCGTGTATGGCATCTTTGATGCATAATATACCTGTCACACAGCATTAATGATTATATAGCTACCTACCCTACCCAAACATTAATGTTTCCTGCACTGGTTAACCTTAAAATTCCATCAAGGCAATGCACGTAGCATCCACTTTATTACGAGCTGCGATAGTAGCCGCCGTTCCCTTAAACTCACCCCCTTCCAATTCGCACGTTCTGCAAATCCTATTTGTCACACGGCTCGAGAGTACTCCTATGGCTCATCGATGAGAGATCTGTTTCCCTTTGTAGTGTGCCGCCTCTTGTTACTTCTTCTGCATCTCAACATCGAGATTAACACGATACGATGTGTGTATATTTGACGCATTAATAAGCATTTAGAACTTACAAGACATAATGATTCATACGAATATTGTGTTGCGCGATTCATGACTCTCTCGTTTCTAAGTCTAAAATAACCAAACATATAAATATGTGCATTTTTGCATACCTATATAAATGGTAATTAGTAGGCACATCGTTTTTTAGTTATTTTTGATGTTGATATTGGTTACTTTCAAAGATTAAGGGGGATATTGTACAAAATGTGATTTGAATCGGTCCAGCAGATCTCTTTTTATCCAAGCTGTTCACTAAGTCAGCGAAGTGGAAGAAGAATCGCATTTTACAGGCTCTGCTGTGGAAGCTTGAAAAGAGCGTTCAGTGCACTGCTAATCTTAATTTAGCTGTAAGCTTATCTCAGCGGAGATTAAGCTCCTTAAACCTCGGACAAACTGTAAAACAGCTAAAACACTTAATGCACACACCGCACAGTGTACTTGAATTCATTGTTTCAATACTTCTGGTAGACTAACATTTCTCATCACTGACAGCAATTTACTTGTCGGACAACTAATAGCACGCACGATTGTACTATGTAGTAGTAGTTGTTGTGTGTGCTTCCTACATGGGCCCGTCGTTGCATCCCTCCTCACTACATAGTTGTAATTGAAAAAACCTCTTCTTCTTGCAGCGAAGGACACCATTCTCCTTTGTGTAACATTAGTGGAATATTACAAAGCCAGCGTGTAATGTGATCTTTTGTCGCGATTCTGTCTCATTTCAACTATTCGTAGTCAATGCGTTCACGAATGCGATTCATCATTTTCTTATTGCTTCTGTGATATCATTACCACGCTCTCGCCCAGGATTTTCAAACAATTTATTTATATAGCAGCTGCATAAGTTTCGCGTGAGATTTTCAAACTTTTTTTTAGTCAGACCGTAACGAATTGCTGTAAATGAGATATGACATTTTTTACAATGATTTTCAGTATCACGCAACGACGGGCATATTCCACTGCATTTTGAAAAACGTCTATAAGGATATAGGTACCTCGTATAACATGGTTCGTGTATAGGTAAAACAATTAGTGCTAAGGCTATTAATAATAAATTTGTTGTCAATACGTATGGATAGACAGTAGGAAGCATGGAATGAATGTAGATGGAAGAGAGCGAGTTGTAGGAAGCGAAATTCTGACTTAAATGTTGATGAGGAGAGTGAAGAGGGAAAAGAGAATGACAAGAGAGACATTATTAGGTTCACATTTGACTGGACATGGACTTTACTAGGGCTTTGTTGTATGAATTCTGTTGGTGGTGGTCTTCTCAGTCACAACACACACAGAGCTACACAGAGATACACAGAGATACACATAGTACACTGTATCAGTTCATTACAATAGAATTCATTTGAATACAATGACTGCATAGGACGGACTACTGACACTGACTCGACCTGCTCACCTCTTCCACAACCACCAACCACCACAACTAAATACGTGAGACGTGAACTGTGTGTGTAGTATTGTAGTGTCCGTGTGTCGTGACTATTTTCTATCTTGTTGTTTGTTATCTGTATGGGCCTCTTCAATTGTAACAGATGTGGAATCGGCAGTCGCGAGGAAACTTTGGACCGATCAGCACCACTCTTCAGTTCTCTTTCAAGGCGTTTTGCAGCAGATACAACTCGGCGGTGACACCAAGGTCAAATATTGATCAGCTCAATTACTTACTAGTAATATATAAAAATATCTACCATTTATCATCATTCATTATTATAATATTTACCCAACCTCTGAATTCGATATAAACACCTTTTTCCCCACTTTTACGTGTCTCTATCTGTGTGCTCTCTCACTCACCATGTGTTTGTGTGGTGTGGGTGCGAGAAATTTAATCATCCTATCTTTTCGTGTGAAGTGTCCGTGTAAGACAGCTCCGTTTCCCCTCATCATTCCTAGCAAAAATTTCATTCAAATGTGTCACTCCGTTGTTGGAGTGGTCCGTGTTTCACAGAGGCAAGCAGGCCGTGTATCGACTTATCTATTTTTTTACCTTAGCTCTCTTATCTTTCTATCTGGCGGTGGCAACATGTGCGAACTTCCGCATAATACTAGTAGGTGCTCTTTTCCTAGCCTCTCTCCTGTGTCTATAGATACAGATAGCCTGCAACATGTCTCACATGTACAGAATTGATCGACTATTCAGTTTTGGGTGGAGTAACTTATTTACATTATTATAGTATTTACAGATTTGCATACGAACCATTAGAAGAATTCTTCGATAATGCTAAAGAGGTTCCACATTCACATGTACCTTCTATCTGTATTCATTCTGACTGCTGACTAACTGACAAAAGTCGTGCCTGACCACTGACCACTGGCGTAACTATTTTAATAAGCATGTAGGTATATACACAGACAGAGAGAGAGAGAATAAATAAAAAGAAAAGCGCTGTGACTCTGGTCTATGTGGTGTGCAGCAGATACATAGGAGGTTGTGCAAACTGCTCTGCATGTAATTCAGCGCTACTAACTAAGAAAAGTGAGACGACACGAAATGTTCGTACTGAGAGACACAAAAAAACCTCCACTCTCATCCCAAATAGACAATCTTCCGTCTGCACACCACAGAGGCATATATTTAATTGAGTAGCAAAGTAGTAGAAGAAGAAGTAGTTAAAAACTTGTAGGAAGTTTTCTTTTACACTAATCACTAATCTGTTGTTAGTGGTTGGTGGTAGTGTATATTATGTATGAACGAGTTGCTAAATGAATGTGAGTATGTGTAACTATTGTATGCATGTACACACCTCTTTTATTATTACTACTACGAGTATAACCACGATTCTCTTTTTTCAGCAGTCTCTCTTAGCACATCCCAATGCCAACCGGTTGTTCATTCTGTTCATGTGAGAAAAAGTTTGTCATTGTCACTATATGTGTTTGCAGTAGGGTGGTGGTGCTTTCAGTCTCTGTAGTAGCAATAGTCACTAAACGACTTGGACGGTGACTTCAATGTTTCTAATTAAATGCAGGTATGCAAGTAACTAACCATGTACTTTGACTTTTCTTAAAATGAGTCTCTCCAATTGTTGAACTCTTGTCCTTGCCACGGTCTTTCCAATTTAATTCGAGTTGCTGCTCCTGCGCTGGCTGCTACTGCAACTTTATTGAGACTCATTGCGGGACATCATGGGGCAACTCCCATGTAACCAATCAATTTCTTTGTTCCATTCGCTCCTAATAACTAATAACTACTGCACCACCACCATAAAGGCATTTTTTAAATACTTGCACTTTTATCAGTAGTGTACGCATGGCTCTTGTGCAAGTCTCTCCCTGCAAACGCAGATGACGCAAAAGCAATTGTCTTTTTGCTACTAATTGCATTTAGTTATTGTACTCGTAAAAGCTTTTGGTATTGGATGGGGGATGCGAAAGTGTGTGTGTTCAGTGTGTGCTCAGCAAAAGGTCAAGGGTGACGCCACGTAGTAATAGATGGTCATAATAGATTAGCTGAGCATGATTTACACAACTAGCTATCTTATTTGCAATCTCAGACTGCAGGCCCTCGTATACATTGAACATAATTGAACTCGGGTCTCTAGTTAGGCAAATGTCATTGAACATGCTTAAATAATGAACAGATACAGAGAGTCACATGTCTTTGTCATTTAAGCCGATATTTTGAAAATGCACATCACTTTAAATTGCATTCCGGTGGCTACGATATTGGTCTCCGGATATTGGCGTTTTTTATTGCACATGATATTCTACGGGATAATATTATGCACATTGGTGTGTATGCATTTATTATTGTGATTATGTGCAAGTCAAGTCACATGGTACACACACATCATTCATTCACCCACCCAGCCATGCATCTGTAAATATGTACACAAGTAGTCCTTTCATCTGCTGGTGAGATTAATTCCAGCATCGTATTTCATAATAATCGTCCGTCCTCCGTAGAGACGAAACCGCTCCGTGTCATTTCTGACAGTGTTGCAGAAATGCTAATAATAATCTGTAAAAGTTCGGCCGCGTTAACTCACAATGTCATTTTCATAGTGAGCGATGGAATTCAAACGAGTTTCGTCTTGATATAAAAGTTACATCAAATAATTTTTGAAATTACACATTGAACTTATTCCTCGAGACTCTACGATATTTTCACAAAACCACTTATGAATAATTCAAGATACGATATAGTGGCAATAGTTTGTGGCTCTTAGAATGATATTCATTAATTATGGAAGGGCACAACTACCAAATGATGATATTGAATTGAGCACCTCTATCATTGTCAATTTCGAGCTTTTCGTACAATGCACTACAAATATGCGCATTCCTCTCCCTCTGTTCTGTTATTTATGTAAAAACAGCCAGCAATACAAAGTGACAGAATAGTAAGATAACTAGAATCGCTATCTACATTTTTCCAGGGTCTCAACTACGATTGGCATCAGCAGAATTGGCAGTATAAACGCTGAGCATTATAATGTCGTTAAAAGCACGTGTTTGACAATTCATTTGAAGTAAAATTGACATAGTATCATTTAGCAGATACGAATCAGTTTATACAGTGGCAGTGGCAGTGTACACGAACAGTGGTAGAGTGGGCCCGAAGTGGGCCCTCAGTTGACCCCACCCATCCCTGTAGTTGAGATATAGGTTTTTCTTCTTATTTTTCTGCTGGCATGTATTATTATAAACAGTAGGCGTAGTCTTGGATTACAGTTAACTGTGTAGCCCCTGCTACATTAAAATTTAAAGTTCCCATCACTTTTAAATGGACGATTATACATATTTTCATCGTTTTCCTTTGTTTACTTTCCAATAATACCTCCTAGTACATTATATAAAAGCATAATACCCTGTGTGCTTTCTTAACTTGAATTGGGCTGAGCAGTAAATGTACCGCTGGCTTTACTTCAATTGTAATTATTTGAACAAGAAGGGCATCGTCTCACACCGCACTCTGGAGCAGCAGAAGCATTAGCACAGGGCGAAGTTGCTTTGATACCGATATCTGCTTTACAGTAATCCTCTAGTAATTCTGTTGAACTCAAAATTGTCTTGTTCATCATACTTTTCTATTATTCCTAGTTGAATTGAAACCATCTGCATTGAGGTAGCAAGATATTAGTGTAAATATATGTATAGACTTGTACTTATTGTTAGTGTTGTAGAATAGAATGAAGTTCGTTCTCTCTCTCTCTCTGTTGCCTACTCGACTACATCAGACGGCTATGCCCACAAAGCTTTCAATTACTATGTGGTCATATACATATGTATATAGTTAATACCTGAAAGAGTAGACTTTTCTACTACCATGTACTATGTAAAGGTTCAATGCATTCTTTTGGAATCTGTCTTAATACTCTACAGTTGGTTAACGCTATAAAGCAAGAGCAAATCGTTCACTCTGTAGCGACCGTGGGCGGCGTACCTATGTATGTAATATGTAAGATACCCCTTCTATGTACACGTACATTGCACTTAAATGTTGCAATTTACTTGGGATAGAATGTATAGAAGAGTAACCACTATATATCTTTTCCTATACACACAGGCTCATTATTTAAATAAGAAATACTTCAAATTGTGAGCACTCTCTCATTGAAAACCTAGTTTAATGGTAGAATCTAATTTCAGAGCAATTCCATTCCTTAACTCCATCAAAGGCTCAAATTCGTAGCCAGCACTCAGCAAAGCGAGTAATTCGCATATTCATTCATCCAGCACAAACATGCTAACAAAGTGAAAAATTCTGATAAAAAACTGCTCCTTGTCGTCTATTTGCTTGTACTCTCTGACTTCCTATATACAAAGAAGTTTGTTGCTCGTGAAGTTACCGTGTCGTGCTGTAGCAAATTTACCTGCACATTCAACGTACTCATTGCACATACACATCTAAGTATATCCATTAATATTCATGACTTTGAACTTGGTACGGTTTGGAAGAGTGAGTTTGTTTTTCTAATGTTATCATTCTAAACAATATAATCGGACGTAAAAACGAGAGTTTTTACTAAACACTTGATCCTTGTGCTTATACGACGGTTGTAAGAAGAATATAATGCTTATCTCTCTATCTAGTAGTTCATATTACATGGAAGGGAAAAGTCGTGACTTCCTATTATACAGACATAGAGAGTACACAACGGCGTCGAAATCACCGGCAAAAATGTGTGTAAATGTAAACAACGTGTGTTTCATAATTAAGCGAACTCTCCATTTACTTTAGTTATATAGCTGTGATAGTAGATAGGTAAGCCTCGAGTTATGATAGTTCCTTTCACCGGACACACGAGTACACTGTGAGAATGTTTTCGCACAATGAATGCTTTGCATGCGCATAAAATTCATCTTTTCAGTTTAACTACATACTTACTGTGAGAAACTTCAGCAGATCTAAATGTGAAGCAGTCAGTAAGTAGAGTCAAGGCGCAGAGAGTGGTGCTGGGAGAACTCGGTAGCACAACAAGAGCTGTATACGTGATTTGGCACTCTTTTTATCTTTCCTGGCTACTACATGACTACATATATTGTTAATTTTTAACAAAACATACGTAAGCACCAGTGGCATATGAAATATATGCGGTAGTTGTGGAGTAGCAGAATTATTTATCGTGTTACCCCAAGTGATAATAAACCAGTAGTAGCCTTTAATAATAACAGTGCACATACTTGACAGAACAAATGGGAGTAGATAAAGGAGCTTGTAACTCAATACTTGAACTAATCATTTAATTAAAATATTGTTCTTTCATAGGAGTCATCAGACAATAGCAGTGGTTGTGCCAGAAAGCTCCATAAGTGTCCATAATATTCAAGTGCTGTTCAAATTAGGGGCTTAAGCGTTCTTTGTGTATTTATTATTAATATTATTAATAGATGCACAGTGGGTGAGTAATAGGAACATATTTAATAAAGGAAGGAAGCGGAGCGAGAGAGTGGAAGATAAGCCGTAAAGTATTGTCACCCTGTTAAAATTTTACATCTGCTGCAATCCTATGTGAGCCTGGTCTACAGTTCCATGTAAATAATTGATGGAGGTTGCATAACATCTCCTTGCTCCCACTAATTAATTAACAATCGTCACTTTCATATCTAAATCAGCACCTTGTCTACAACAGAGAGAAAAATGAGGAAATAAAGTAGGAAATAAAACAAATTATTTACATTTAAAATACTACTCAGCCAATTGAATGTGTGCACCGTGGAGAACAATACATCATTATACCGTGTCACTGCCAATAGTTACATATGACACTTAGCAAGTAGAATCGCAAATGCCAGCTGCCACAATTTTTGAAATCGAGCATTTAAATCTCTTCATATTTATAACTCACATAGATTGAAATTACTTTTCTCAAAACGACTGTTTACTGTAAGAAATTGCCTTGTGCTACATGATGGCAGACAGCCTATAAAGATTGCTGGGGGCTGATACAATTAAAGTAATGCGTTATTCTCTTCAATTCAATCTTCAAGAAGAACCTCTGTAGAATTTAATTTATTTACATTTGTGTTGAAAGCAGTCCCAGGAAAGAAACAGATAAAAATTGATATCATTATTGCTAGGATATACAGCTGAATTTTCTACATTCTTTTGAATCGTGAAAAATGTGACGTAGCAGCTTATGTTGTTGAAAAAGTTGCTACATGGTACTCACCGCAGTATATATTTTATTACAAAATACCTTTTATTTTGTGACACGGTTGACTTGGCATATGAAACTGGAAATGGAAAATAAATTGCATGCAAAGTGGTATTATTAGTAGAGAGTACGCTATTTTGGACAGATTGCATTCCTCTGATGGTCACTCATTTTTGTAATAATTGTAAACAGCTATAAACTAATGGTGCTCTTTTACATATAGTAGCCATACATATATGCACATTTATTAGAAGGTGCAACAATAGGTAGTAAGGAGCAAGCGAATAGTTTACATGTATGCACAGAGAAAGAGAGAAGTATAAGACTTGCTCGACTGGTATTGTCAAAAGTTTTGCATGGCATATTATCGTTTTGTTATTGAAGCATAACAGCCATTTGAATTGCATAAGTGAAGACAGTGAAGTGAAGAGAGTGAAGTGACCAAGTCACTTTCCTATGTTCTCTAAAGATTTACTGTACGTTGGTATTTTCTGTGTTTGTATGATTGTTTGTTTGTTTGTTTGTTTGTTTGTGTACGTGTACCTTTAGTACAGTCTGAATTATGTACAACTACGATTACAACAGGCCGGACTTGCATTGAGAATTACTAGCGAAAAATTTGACATGAAATGAACGTTGTTGTAAATACAAGTATTTACGAATAGCTGCTTCACGTTTTACTTGCATGCACTTGGCAATACGACCACAATGGAAATACTATAGGAGAACAAAAGGTAGTAATTCTCATTGTTCCCTCCACCATTTGGTAGACAAATCTAAAAATATTAATGTGACCAATTAGACAAAAATTCATCTCCCATTCGTTTTGCGTCATAAAAATTTACAGGCTAATTGTCATTTACTTTTAAAAATTCAAAAAGTAATTTTAACAAACTGCGTATTGGGTAATTCATTGTCATTTCCTTAATAAAACTCCATTGACAAACCATTAGGTCCTACGAGTTAACACATTTATTGTAACTTGACAGAATTGTTCAATTTTTTGTAGCGGACAATTTGTTACATGTACAGTTTGAACTATACGGACATGTAGGCAACACGGTTGTAGTATTTGTATTGGCCTAGAGGGAGAGATATACTTTCTGTGTAATTGTTTCAAGTTGGTTGATATGCTTACTGGCTGTGTTCATATGTATACATATTCATATGTGTACTTGAGTCAATATAAATACAGGCGATATGTACTTTGTGCAATATTACTTGCCCCCACAGCAAATCATGCTGCATAATGTACATATTATAATAATATGTATGCGCATTAGTACAGGCTAATTTATTGTTTGCTGTTGTGTTGTACGAGTGAATGAGTGAGTGCAGCTAGTGGCCGTAGTATCTGTAGCAGTCAGTAGTAGTAATAATGGTGATGGTGCAGTAGTATCTGTATAAAAGTAGTAAGCAAGCACCAGTGTTTAACTCATACATTATATATATATATATATATATATAATAGGTACAGTGGTAGCAGGCAGCAGGTAAATGTGATCAAGTGGCAGAGCAGCAGGAGCATTAATGATAGAATGTGAATACAAGAGCACAGAGTCAGTTGGATTTGGATTTTGTCTAAACTTCATCAAGTTATGCTCATTCTATCAGTTTTCATGTCAATATGTACACATAGCATTTGAATTGAGCGAGCAGCAGCAGCCTATATGTTCTATTCTATAAGTGAGTACAACATCATGTATTTCGCACAAATGTAATTTTATGAGGGGTCGATTGGGGAAAGTCATTGCTTCTGAAACTAGGTGCTTCGATACTTTATTTGTTGTAGTGTATGCTGTGGGTATTTAAGTAGGTCATAATTGGAAATGAATTGTGATTTTGTCTATGAGCACAGGTAGACAGTCCGAGTCACTGTTTCTCTTTGGACTGAGCTCTAGCTATTACGTTCGCTCTATTTCTCTCTCTCTCTCTCGCGTCTCACGTTTCCATTCATAGGATTACACCTCACACAATCACTCACAGTCACATAGAGCACCCAGTAGTCCCGTCTCCCAGTTGAACGGATTACATGATTCTCCACGGAACGCTCGAAATTCCTCTCAGTCGCCAATTAGTCAGCCTGTGCACACAGTGCCAATCCATTTCATTGTTTAAATGAGCTAAAAACTTTTCGAATAAAATTCGCCTCGTTGTGTCTGCCTTTCAGTAAAGAGCCAGCAGAATAAATTCAGCGTTGATCCATACCATTCTCATCATCATCATCATCATCATCATCGTCATTTGAAATTTCCGTCATGAGTGATCACATAAATTTTTCGGACTTGAAGGAGAAATTGGCAGCGCTCACACCACCACAAGACCACTTGCTGCAATTTTGGCCCGAGCTGACCCAGGACGAACGACAGGAATTATATCGGGACATTGTCGAGTAAGCATTTTCTTCTTTGTTCTTTTCCTTTACGTAAGCATCTCCCATATAGTAATGCAAATCAAATGTGTACTTTGTGCTTGCACACCCACCAATACACCGCTCTACTATCTCTGTGTTAATAATTTCAATCTCGCCTCTTACTCGTTTCACTACTTCGACAGTTTAGTTCATTCATTCATGTAATAAGTGCACACACGGTCATGTGTAGGCCCAGTTTCGATAAATGGTCACTCTGTTCCAACTCTGTGTGTCCTTCTTCCAATTTGTATACTTTTTATTATAATATGTCAGAATGTGGTAGGTGTGTAGTATACGGTTGTCCTCTAATCGATGCCCCGTGCACAACAACTTGTGGAAAATGTGAAGGGACATGTCAAATTGGTATGAATACAGAGAGAGAGATACGCGTGTGTGTGCTAGCTCTTAAACATTTCTTTATCTGAAGTACATCTACATATAATGTGCTGCTATGCTTACTGTGCAATAGTAGAAATAGGACAATATCTCCTAATGAACAAACACAATAATAATTCTCTCTATTCAATTAGGTTGAAGTTGGAAGAGTCGACAAGGTTTTTCAGAAATACCGGCAACACCAGAAACAACGAACAAGGCAAACTTGACGATCGTCTTCAACCAACAAATCCTGACATTCACGGAGCTGTAGTTCGTACGGATGCTCAGAAATTGAAACAATATGAGGAAGCAGGTAACAAAGGAAATTACATTAATAACATCTAAGAGCATCTTCTACTTTACAGTCTTTGTTTTTGTGTGTGCATGTAATTCAAAACAAATTGTGTGTGAGGAACGGTTAACACGGAAATCGTCAATGAAAGTAAATACACAGTATAGATCTTAAGTCAGAGAGCAGAAAATGTCATTCCTTTTAATGCATATTTGTAGGTTTTGTTATTAGAATATTTAATAGGACTGCAGTAGGTAAATAGTTGAGACGACTCTGTTGAACCCTGTGATTGTTCGTATTTTACATACGCAATTGTTTTTCAGAAGAATCATTACAATATCTAGGATTTGTTTATATTATTTTAAGCTATTGTCAATGTGAGTGACGAGCCAGATAGTATTTAAACGCACTGCGCACCTATCTCACACTTTCTCAGTAAGTTTGGCGAACTGTGGTAAATTTGTGTGTGTGTGTGTGTGTACACTAAATTTGTGGACAATTATGTGGCTGTGGCTATACACATTACGTGCCAAGTCAGTTTAATGTTCAGTGTTAGAATCACATAGACACAATCTAGACTGTGAAGTCAGTTTATTGCCTCAGATGACTCTCTCATAAAAAAATCGAGTGCCAAGTGTAATCTTATTGGTACTATTTCACTATACGAGACTTTATAGATCAGTTTTACTGATTTTATTAGAATACACGAAGATTTTTCACCTTATCTACATTAAGGAGATTTCCATGGAGTTCATCTGTAAATCTATAGGTCCTTTACATGCACTATTAAAATCTCCATAAACAATGCAATTAAAAAAAAGTTATTTCGAGTAGTAGCACGTTCACACACAGAGACACACAAAAACACAGGTAACATAATGTACCTACTT
This sequence comes from Plutomurus gul, assembly GCA_019776185.1. Classification (NCBI taxonomy): domain Eukaryota; kingdom Metazoa; phylum Arthropoda; class Collembola; order Entomobryomorpha; family Tomoceridae; genus Plutomurus; species Plutomurus gul. The sequence goes on along the minus strand of JABASC010001335.1, from coordinate 8,932 downwards.
TTAGCTTAGGGGTGTACTTCTTCTAGAATGAGTTGAAGATGACTGCTATGATGTTAAACTGTAATTTATGGGTACGGGGTGCAATGATACATACTCTTGGGTCGCCGTCGTTTCTATAATAATGTACGTACTATCTATGTGCATTTCCGTTTCGAAAATTGCTCTGAATACAGAGCTTGGACGTAGCGTTGGTAGTAGCGTTGGTAGTAGCGTATTGGGATATAAACAAAAGTAAGAATCTCATGTGAGTCTTTTACTCTTCCTTACCTATCAATTATTTTTGTTTTTGTTTCTCATGCAAAGGTAAAAAGCTGATTAGCGATGGGAAAGTTGCGGTTTTGCTGTTGGCCGGTGGTCAAGGAACTCGTTTAGGAGTTTCTTATCCCAAAGGCATGTACGATGTTGGACTCCCGTCCAGAAAAACTCTGTATCAACTGCAAGCTGAAAGAATTCTGAGCCTTGAAATTCAAGCACGGGAAAGTAATGGCAATCACGGAGATATTCCATGGTAAATTCGAATCAAGATACTGAATTAATTGTTTCGCTATACTGTGTGTACTGGTACAAATACTAAACTGACAATCCGACACTGCGCCTAATTATTCCACAATATTATTATTATTATTATTATTATGCGTAGCGTGGGTATAGTAAATAAGCAGGCAGACCTTGATCCCCTGTTGCTCGACACAGTGACCAGCCATACAATTCACCATTCAATACATCCCCAGGAAATTCATTCCATTTCAATTATCATTTCGTAAATTGTACGCAGTGGGAACTTGTTGTTGGTCTAATGTGTGTGTAAATGTTGATGGGGAACAGTAGCTTAACATTTTTGTCATTCTTTTGGGTCAAGTCAACGTATCCAAAAAATACTGATATTCAAATGCTAGCAGGCAGAAACTATAGATAAATATTATGTAAATATTTATTTACATCCTTGATTAGCATACTGAAGATATCTGCTTGAATACTGGGATGCAGATTGCATTAGTAAAACTAATTTGAAATTCAAATAAAATTTGAGAATAAATTTAAATTTACGTGTAAATTCCCTTTCGATACTTTTTGTCGATGGTTTTGATGCCTATAGATTTTTTGTATGGAATAATTGTTCACTATTTTATTTATTTATTTATTTTTCACGTATTTAGATTGTCTGTCTCTAATTCGCAAACTACAATTAAACAAAGGAACTATTTCTAGTGTATTTATTTAGTTGAGGGAAATGATGGAAATAGCTCTTCTGTCTAGTTAGCCCAATTTCTGCGGAAATATTTACCTGGTTAGAGGATTTTAAGTAAAAAGGTTGTTGGATTGAACCAGGAAATACTTGAGATAGGTAATAATTATGGGGGGACGAGATGAACGAAGCTTTATTGCATCTCGTATGGTCGTTTTACTACTACTATGCATATGTACATAGATCGAGCCGAGTTCTCTTGTTTACCCTGATATTAGACTGGATTGTACTGGTACGTATAGTGAATAATGTGATATGTATCTCGTCTTGTGTCCATGTCATGAGAAAATAAATAGAGGGCTACGCGTTGTCACATGTTTTCCTAATATACAGTTTCTTTTGTGTGTGTTTATAGGTACATCATGACCAGTGAGCATACAAAGGAACCCACATTGGAGTTTTTCAGAAGCCACGGCTATTTTGGACTGAAAAAGGACAACCTTGTCGTCTTTGAACAAGGAATGCTTCCAACGTTCACAACCGAAGGCAGTATCATTCTGGAAAAGAAGAACAAAATTTCGAAAGCTCCAGGTACACACTCATTAGATAAGCACTCACGACTGCTGTTTCCGATTTATTTCCTGTTTTTGAAATGACGATGGTGTAATTTATTTTTGGAGCAGATGGCAACGGAGGGTTGTACCGTGCTCTGCGTGATAAGAAGATCCTGGAAGACCTGGAAGCACGTGGCATCGAGTACATTCATGTCTACTGCGTGGATAACATCCTTGTGAAAATGGCAGATCCCACTTTTATCGGATACTGTGTAAATAAGGGGGCTGATTGTGGTGCTAAGGTATACAAAGATAATAATCTCTCCATATCATACACGCTTCCATCTAGACCTTTTTTTTACTGCTAAAAGTATACAATCACTGAATCATGTAGCCGTAAATTTGTGAACAGTTGCAGACACACATAATGTTTGCCCACGCATTATTATTTAAATTGATATGTATTTTGCGACATACTTGAAATTTGTGTTTAACAAATTATCATTGGAACTTGTGGTGATGAAACAATGTAATGTTAGCATTCAATGATGCACATGCTTATTTACAGTACATAAAATAATTTTCAAAAACTAAAACGGGTTATTATATAAAAACGTATTTGCATGAATTTCAGGTGGTCGAAAAGGCGTTTCCTACTGAGGCTGTTGGAGTCGTCTGCAAAGTAGACGGACACTATCAAGTAGTGGAATATTCAGAAATCACATTAAAAACAGCACAGAAAAGGAATCAAGACGGAAGATTGACTTTCAGTGCTGGAAGTATTTGTAACCACTTTTTTACTACAGATTTTCTCAAAAGAGTTGTAAGGTGAGCATTGTTGTGACTTTCCAAAATGCTAAAATGAATAGTAAATACTTCTGCATGCTTTATAAAGAATAATTTGTCTGACACATTTTTCATTCAATTTTTGCAGAGGACAAGAGAATGAGTTGAAGCATCATATTGCGGAAAAGAAGATTCCGTATGTGAATGGGGAGGGGGAAATTGTGAAACCAGATCGTTGTAATGGAATCAAGCTGGAGAAGTTCGTATTTGATGTATTCCAATTCGCTCAAAATTTTGTTGTATGGGAAGTTCTGCGAGAGGACGAGTTCAGTCCCTTGAAAAATGCGGATGGGGCTGAGAAAGATACACCGACGACTGCACGACACGCTCTCTACTCCCTCCATCAACGCTATATCTTAGCTGCTGGAGGACGGTTCATTGACGAAGCAGGCATGACCATCCCACTCATCCCAAGGTTCGTCCTATTCCTATTCTCTTTATTCACATATAGTGTTTTCAGTAGTTCAGTGTTGGCATGCTCACCTGTGTTACTGTTTTGCACTGAAGCACTATTCTTTCTTTACACGTGTGATATGTACTAAAAATATGTACTTCTGATGGAGGAGTCTTCCTCCAGCCTTCATCCTGATCTCCGGGACTTCTTACAGACCTCAATCTAAATCTATACACCTTTATTTACAAAGTTCATTTAGTAGACTGTGCCATTTTGCTTACTTTTATTTTTTATGTAGCATGTTGAATAACAACGCTATCGAGTTGGAGACGAACAACAATGAAGTGTAAGTCGCCTCGCTGCATCTTTTAGTTTTACTTTAAATAATGTGTTTTTTTAATTTACCCTGTACACATGCATTGCTTTCACTGCATCGCCATTTGATAAATGATTGTTTGTCTGTATGAGGATTTTTAAATTGAAACAATTTTTGTGATCTCCTCAGTCAGAAATCGTGCATGAGTTACAAGGCTCCTGTTGTAGTGGAAATCTCTCCCTTGGTTTCCTACGCTGGCGAGGGGCTAGAGGACTTTGTTTCGAAGGAAGATTTTCAACCTCCAGTCGCCTTGTTTGCAGCAGGTGAAAAAATTCCATCCGAATACAACCCGACATTAAAAATGCCTTTGAAAATTCACATCGTGGCAACCGGAGCTGGCACCGAAGTATAAAAAAGACTCTGTAGAAGCTGCAGTTGCATCACTTGCAAAGTTCTTTACAAGTTCCAATTGTGATAGAACTATGTTTAAAATCATGCAATTTTATATTGTATTTTATTCATATTTAGTATTACTGCCTAAAATTCTCTTTAGTGTGACTTACATTTCCTGTACTACTACTATTAGAAGTCATAGTTGACTTTATTCGTTATTAAGCCTTCATTGTACTATGTATTAGTTGCCGATCGTGTTAATGTAACGGCTTTCTCCCGTTTTTTTATTCTATTTAGTCTTTTAAATACTGACGTTGAATTTGCTTGCTATTTTTTCCATACAATGTATGAATCCATTGGTACAATGAGACTGACCTAAATTGACGCCAAAAAGTTCCTTTCATTTTTTGGTGCACTAAACAAGCAGACTTTAAGGATTCAATTTTTAGCCTTAGCACGTTTAGTGATATTATGAGTAAAATACTTGACATGTTGGTGAAGAAGTACATGTAGCGTTGAGTAGTGATAACCTTAGAAAACGTCAAATTAAAAAAAATTGCCATGTCTTGATGTTTAAATCAAAGGCATATTTCATAAAGACACCAATCGTTATATTTTTACACGGATTTGTATGAAAACAGAAATGTGTACTCGAAGTAGGGGTTAATGTTTCTAATTAAATGACGTAAGTGGCTATGTGTAGACTGCACTATATTAATTGTATTAATTAATTAGTGAATCGATCTTTTACTGATTTGATGTAAGTATTGTATCAAATCACTGTACACAGCAGTGGTTTGAGCTGTTGGACATTGACTGATTTTGGGTGTAGGATGCCTTAACCCTGTTCAACACTAGTTAATTCGTCCATTCTATGAAGTTTGGAAAACCTTTGTGTTGGGCACTTTGTACGCCTGATACAAATATAATATGTGAACGACTCTTTCAGATATAATGTACTCAACTAAAATTAGAAAACTGGACATTAAATTTTGCATGGTCATCTGAATATAAAATACAGTCATTGCGTACCTTTTTTCCAAGTGCATACTTTATTTAAATAAATATCTCCACCAACAAAATTGACAGGTCTTCTGTAGCATGTAATACTGAAATTTCATGCGGGGGCAATGTTTACGTGCCAAACAAGGAAGGGGGAATCTGAACTTGCGAAAAAATGCTGTGTGGCACAGGCCCTCTCTGTATCGCTGAAGTTCCCGGTATAATTTCTGTAGCCTTCTGTTTCAGATCAAACCAACTTATGTCACCTCTAAGACTGAGCAAGGCCATCAATTGGTCTTTGCTAATATCAGGGTAGTGTTTCACAAAACTGTGCAATTCTAAAGACAGAATGTCCAAGTCTTCCACTTTAATTACTTCCGCCACAGCTTCAATAGCGCTGAAAGGACAGTCTGCTTGCACTCCTTGTGATGTGGATCCCATTTTTTCAAACAGACGTCTTATTTGAACTGCTTCCCGAGCAATTTTTTCAGAAGCTTCTTTTCTTTCTTCTTGACTCTTTAATGCCACTTTTCTGGACATCAATGCGAGCAAATACTTTTTTGCGACTAAATTCTTTCCTTGTAGCATTACAGAGTCGAAGTTTCTATGTTCTAAATGTACATAATCCTGTAAAAATTTTAAATTATTATTTCGTTCAAAAAAAATAAAATTATATGGCAAACTTGGAAAGACACTCATACCAAAAAGTAGTCTTCCAGCGTTACGCAAATTGTATCGACAGAAACTGTGCTTTTTAGCCATTGTCGAGTAATCAGTTCGTGAAAATGAGGTTCTAAATCCAGAAGGGCTTCCTCAAGAAGAAATCCCGTTGCATGATTCCGTAGTTTCTAGTCGTCAAACAGGATATAACAAATTGTATTGTTCACAATACTCTTTAAAATTTCATAAAATCTTATTGTTTTAAGATACACTTAAATACTACATGTTTGAGACGTTTGGAATCTACCTCAAAAATCTGAAGCACTGCGTCAAATTTCTTGGCAGCTTTACTGTCTCCAACAGCGGCTTTCCAATAACGATCTTTTGTTTGATGAGCTAACTTTATACATATTAAGCAATTGTTTACAATCGCAATAATATATTGGGTAAAATTTTGAACCTAAACCACAAACATTTATAAATTTTAGTCCCATGGAAGTATGTGTAAGCATAATAGTGATAAGAATTCAGACCTTGCTTCTGTCTTCAAAGAATTTTGTTTTGAAACTAACAATTTCATTTTGGTATGCTTCTCCGTACTCCCGAATCATGTCAAGGCTTAAAAGCAACATTTCTCGCACCATCTCTTGACTTCAAAATATCCGTGAAACAAGACATGTTAAAAATATTTACATATTTTTAAACGGTAGAACACCAGAAAATGCTCTTGTTTAACATCTATACCTCACAGTTTTAGCTACTTGCAAGTTTTCATCGACCATTTGATAAATGATTACAGGGGCTTCAGTGTGAAAATGACCATCACTATCAGAGTGGGGAGGTCTATCCTTCCACCATTCTTCAACCTCTTTCACCACAGTTTTCATCCTCCAGGAACGATAGTTTGCAGCAATGTTCTGTTTAATAAATAAATATACATTACATATGTAAAATGATATATCGACATTTACCCTCGTTTTTCTCAACACAAAAACATGAACTTACATCCAAATAATCTTTCATTAACTTGTAAAGGATGTTCGCATCCAACAAATCAGTAGGGATCTCTTCCCTTTTCAAATTAAGATCTGGATTCATTAGCAAATCTGGGCCGGGATAAGAATTTAGCACCCAAGACAAGAGTGAAACAAACTCGTTTCCTTCCAAACCGTTGGAAATACATTCTTGCAGCTTAAATTAAAGTTATATTTAAATATTTAAATGCATAAGCTGTAATTTAAAAAATTGACCTTATACATTACATATTTAAGTTTTACAAAAATAACATACCAACTTAGACAGGCACCTATGATACATGGTGACAAATCTCTGAAGAATATTATACCACGATGGAAAACACGGAACACATAATGACTTCACTACTAGTAGATCTTGCAATATTAGCTGTCGCATTACTTCCAGATAGCGAACCAGCCAAAGTTTATTTTCAGCTCTAGTCTCTAACTGGCTGGCTTCGAGCCTCTCTGTCACGGATTCCTCTAAAATGTCAAATGCGTTTTGTTTCCAGTTTTTCAGTCTTCCAGGAGGTTTAAATCCAGTGATTTCAAATCGCTTTAAAAAACATGATAATTGGTATCAATGATGTTTGCAAATTACTTTCCACAAAAAGTGAGTATGAATAGTACTGTGAAGTTCACAGTGTGAACTGTTGTTAAATCATACCTGATGGGCTAACGCATCTGCTCGTTCTTCTCTTTCAATTATTCGAAGAGTGGTTACAAGAACCGCTGGTTCTTTTCTGGAGGTATTGATCGTACGTTTCAAATTGAGCCTTAACTGTCTTTCTAAAGTTTCAGATAATTTTTCTACATCGGAGAAGTAATCCAAGAGCATTGTGTGTTCAGATTTATTTCCCATTCGAAAAAGTTCAAATAATAACTCGTCACGCGATGTTTCCAACTCTGACAGTCGCTGCAAATCAAATGACAATTTACATTAAATATCATTTGAAGCGCAAAAGTGGACTAGAATTAATGTAGAGACAGTGAAATGTAATAAGGGAAAACCCCAACATAGTATAAGTGTTGCAGGAAACCCTTATTGCTAGTGCACATAGGTCAACACCCAAGTCAGGATTCAGATTTGATATATTTAAATTAATATTCAAAACAAAATTAATTTAGCAATTTTCTGCACATAATGCCATAATTAGTGCAAATACTAAAGCGATACAAAGTAACTTTCCCAATCATATTCAACCACCATCAGCAGAAGAAATTAAATACTTACAATGTGAGCATGCAAAAGATTTCCTTCGTTAATGAGAGTGTGAGCTTTTTCCAAATTTTTACTAATGTTGAATATGTTGTTCATGTTTTCCATTGCCATTGCGTATTGTGAATGTCGAAAACTTTCATCCCTCACTTCTTCTAAATCTCTGGCTAAATTCAGCACTTCCTTCAGGCACTTTTGAATCCCGGATGTGCTACATAGAAAATAAACCCATATTACCACATATTATTAAAGAGTTGAAATTTTAATTGGTCAGCAATTATTACATGTTGACTTCACTTACTGCTTTCCAACTTCAAGCAGATCTTCCCTAGCAAATTTTAAAAGGTCTAAGCCTGACCTAACCCCGTCCAACTGCGACTGCAATGCCGTTTTCAACATTGCTTCTTTAGATGCTTTTTTCCTTGCTTCCCGTTTTTTATATTCTTCTACCTACAAAAATCAGAACCCAAATGTTTTATTTACTCTTTATCGAAATGTATAGTTACTAACTTCATTGATTATTGGCGGAAAATTCAATGTCCATACAATATTTAAAATGAATTTAGATCAAACCTTCTCTAACTGATCTGGCCTTTGTATTAAATTTGCAATTCTATCCACTGCTTTCGCCTTCGCTGCCAATTCCAGTTTCCCAATTCGACTCATAGTCATACCGTTAATTATATATTTATTTCGCCTGTTTGTTATCCTAGAGAAGTCAAGTTACCACTGACTGTTTTCACAATAGATCAAAATAACAGGAATAATTTTTTTCATAACGTATTATTTCTTATTTCGAGGCAATACAGTATTCCTGTTTGCAAGTATTTCGAAAATTAATTGTAATGATGAATGAGTCATGCCACTCGCCCTTCCTTTCGCTGAAAAACCATTGCTGTAAATAATAAGTTATCTTAAATAAGGAGCCTTACTACTATTTTGACAGCATAGCAAAACAACCGCTATGTTTGATTTTCATTCAGTTTGCCGCGCACAGATTACATATACTACCTACATTAGATGAGAAATAGAAACGTGAAATCTAAGTCGTGATAAAATCTGAAAAATTGCTCATCTAAGATTGCGTCGTCACGAGTCGCGACTCGTGATTTGATATTCACTATTTAAAACTGTAATGCCCAATTTGTAACCGTGATTTTTGGAAGAAAGTGATTCATACTTCAAATCTGGCAAGGAATTGATGGTTTATACATAATATTATTGCAACCTAAACTTTTTTTAATTCACCTTATAATTTGAAATTTGCACCACTAGCTAGTAACACTATTAATTAATTTTTTATTATTCGAATTTTGTGTACTTTTGAAAATTAGGATAGTAAGATA
>JABASC010001334.1:0-24569 GCA_019776185.1 Plutomurus gul | reverse complement strand
ATACAAAATATCATATCCTATTTACTTGTAATTGGATGTCATATATATTGAATACATTTAGATACTTAAACTTTTTAACAAATAAAAGGCGTATAGAACATTACTTGAGCAAGCTGTTAATTTAAATGTAAGTTAAAAATATTGCACTCTGTTCTTACTTTCATTTTAATTCAATTTTTGGGTTTAGAAATTCTGAGCAACATGGAATTTAAATTGTACCACCTTCGTCCAATTGAGTGAAGAAACTGGTTTGTAGTTGAACACAAATTCACGAAGATTATTCAGAATGGATTGGCTTCATCAGAGAAAGCTTACAAGTCCAAGCTTATTCTCAAAAATGCTTGAATCGGAACCTATCTATTATGTTTCAAAATAAAATTGTAGCAATTAAATTCGAACCCAGGATGCTGCATTGGACGTGGCTTCCGAAAGCTGCTGCTCCATCACACGTACCTGAAATATAATCAGAAACTTCGTTAATGGTGATTCCGGTAATTCAGAGAATCTATATCAATTTTGTACACCACCATAACAAATGTAGTTTCAAAATATATAGTAATTGTGTATGTATTTGTATTTAGTTTGTCTGTAGTAATTCTTTAGCAGCTGCGACTTTGTTGGCACAGACATAAATATTCCAATATAGTTTCAAATATTCCAGAAGCTTCTCACGCTACTCAAACAGACGCTACAGCATGTTTTAGAGAAGTTTTGGTACGAAATACTTTTGCACAATGGAATGTGGACACATTGAACATATGCATCGCAAGCCCTTGTTTACTTTCGGCGTCACAATTTTTAGCCAATTATGTTAAATTTTGCGGCCTACTACTATGGCTTGGTTTATTTTACTTATATATTATAACGCACTTTCACTTAGAGGGGTTATTAACGGTCTACAGTCAATATCATTGTCTGTTCACCATTCTGGTGTACAAGTTTGTTCTGAATTTCATGAATTATCTAGCTAAAAAAATGCTATAACGAAGAAACTGAAAAATAAATTAATACTTCTTGAATTGTCTCTACAGTGTAGGCAATTTAGAAAATTCGTTCTTTTAATTAGCTCTGATAAATTGACAGGAATATTTTACTGTCTCCGCAGTCATTTTCTCTCATTCAAACGGAGAGAGTACGAACACAACACTCGCAATATGATATATATATAATCATCTACAGTTTAGAATTACACTTACGGGAATCCACATTTTTCATTTACGATATACGTAAAGAGAAGTAAAAGTAAGCTGGCAATGTGAAATGTAATAATAGAAGGCAGGCAAATATTCTTTTGGAGAACGTCTCATAATATAAAAGAAAGTTCCAAGCATAAACCCCATCATCTTCTGCTAGATGAGTATTTCCATTAATTTTCATTGTAGAACCTGAGTCTAATCAAAAGAAAGCTTATTTTACCATTTTAAATGGCGGCTAAGATTGGCTACCAGTATATTAAAAGCGTTTGGAGTCGGTACACCTTTCTATTCTTTAACAAGCACCGTACATTGTAAATAAAAGCACAGCCGAAATTCATGTTTAGAATATCTGAATGTACGTCTTTGCATTGAAAGAGGAATACGAGAAAGAGGGTATATTTATTTATGAATGTGATACGGACGTAATGAGTATGATGATGTTTAGCTGGAGTACACACTTTCTATTCTTACTTTTCCCAGGCAAGGCATAAACACTCACAGTGTGTAGAAAGTGTTCTTAATATAGAAAATATCTGCGTAGGAAGAACATTATATAAAATTGTCAAGACTGTAATCCGCACAGAGTTGTGCTTTGAAGTGCTACTGTGTTCATTGTGTAAAACTGCTGTAAAACCTAGTTTGAAGGCTACAGTTACTAAGGTGGTGTGTTATATCTTAATATTAAGCCAGACTGAAGCCTGGTGGTCGTAGCAGTTTTGTCTTATGCCCATGCGTCAGATCACGCTATAATATTGTGTAGCAAAGGAAGTGAGTGAATTGTTTGCATATGTTGGAGTAGGATATCCTGCCTGTACGTAAAAATTTGAGTGCTGGGAGGTGCGAAACATGGGGTAAAAGGGGGGTAAAGTGGCTCCATATTGAAAAAAACACATTTACTTGTTGGGTCTTATCTCGAGAACGAATGCACATTTTATCACCAAATTTTCACAGAAATGTTGCTACTGATGCTAGGTACAACATATATGAGAATTAGTATGATACCACCACACATTGTCGCGACCCCGTGTGACCTAAAAATCCCTGGGTCACAGGTCACGAAGATAATGTCGCCAAGTTTCATATCATTTGATGCTTCTCGTGAAGACGGTTCGATTGATAGTATATGTTACGGCGAATACGGAAAATGTTGGAGTATGCATAATCGCCAGTGAATATGGATAATGAAAGCAAAAGACCAAAAAATAAATTCGCATATGTATGTTCACAGTTAAACTGTGCGCAATTACATTCTCTATAAGATAATCGCCGTCAATATGGTAAAAATATTATGAAAATCTCTGTACGAAAGGAGAAATGCATTTTAGTTAACATTTTGCTTTCATTATCCATATTTGCCGTAACATATAATGTATAAATATCAGTAATGGACAAAATTATCGATATGGCCACACTGTGCACCGTTAACTGCAATCACAAAAGTAACCGTATTTGAATGTAGGCACGGAAATACATAGCCCTGTACGGGCTTCGCAGTATAGTTGCCAATAAAGGTTCCCTTTCAATGGGTGAGGGGGCTGTGCTGCAATTGAATTGTGTATACCCACAACATGATTTAACAACCTATGTAGGGTTAACATTTGAATAGGGGGTGCGAGGTGAGGAGTGGTCACCCAATTTACCACAGTTACAATTGAATTGTGTCTAGCCCTCACATGGCGAACTCTGCTGGATTAATTTGAAAATTGTGGGTGCTGGGTGGGGCAATGAAGCAATTTGGATTAAACATTTGCCGAAAGTTGTGGGTAAGGAGCGAAGGTGGTGGGCTAATACAAGGTGAATGCAAGCGAGCATACTTCCCAGACCTAAGTTAAATTAACTATTTCCATTCCATAACACGTTCCTCCATTTACTCCAAATCGCTCCGAATTACTGTTTTTTCTACAAATGGTCCAAATTACTCAATTTACTCCAAATTGTTCCAAATTACTCTATTCACTCCAAATTGCTACAAATTACTCTATTTACTCCAAATTGATCCATTTATACTCCAATTTACACATTATACTCCATAATATTTCTACATAATTCGAAAAAATTCCCATTTTAACAAAATTAAACGTTGTTAACTGTGTCCGCGACGCAGTCACGGGTTCCGAAGGTCTAGTGGTATCATATCAGAGATATAATTACTTGTATACTTTCGCAAGCAAGTGAAGCTGTACTGACTTGAGAAATATGTAGGCACTATACATCTGCAGAAGAGGAAAGCATTAAGTAATACTGCACGGCAGAACAAAAACAAGAAATGTAGCTCAATGTTGAATTCACTTTGCAATGCAAATGAAACAAGCAGAAGAACACGCGAAATGAAAGTCTTGTTTTTCGCCCTTTATCAGCGATAAGATACGCAAAAAGAGATGTCTGTAACTTTCTCTTGCATTTAAAAAAAGATATTCTCGCCTCCCCCCTTTGTTTCATTTCAGCCCAACGTATTCCATACGTTTCTTCTTATCATATTTTCTTTTACGCTTTCAAATACTTCACTAACTTTCCATCTCTAATGGGTTTTTACTTTAAAACAGTGACGCGAACAAACATTTTTATACATAATTTTTATATAATTTCATTCAAAAATCAGAAAACCGATTGTGCGTCATTTCCAAATATCTTACAGCTTAATAGGGCAATTCAAATGATTCGTTTTACGTCAGTAACGAGTTTAGGCATATAAAGTAAAGCACAATTTTAAATGAATAACTATTACCAAATCTAAATTGCCTCTTCCAATAAATTTGCGACAATAAAAATACCGAAAAAGAGAAAAACCATTAATTCCATCGTATTCAAAGGAGCAAAAATTCCTCAAAGGCCATTTAGGTATACCAAGAGTAAAAAACAGTTTAATCTAGTAAAGAGCAAATTGACTCTTACGCAAGTTGGACGACGCGATGCGCTCCTCAATACACGCCAGCATATATATATATATATATATATATATAGGTAAAAAGATTTGCGAGAGCGAATTCAGGCAAAGGGAAAGAAAATGTTGGAGCAGAAGTGAAAAGACTTTACTCACAAAGTAAGCTAGATGAATGGGTCCTGTGGTCGCATTCCACTCCACAAAATAGTTCTATCTATCTATACTTACAGCCATTAGACAACTACAAAACGCTAACGATAGCTCTAATGGGAGTCCACATGGAAGGCCAAAGCAACAGTCTCAAGTCCTAATGGTTGTCTATCGTCCTACAGAATTACATCCAACCACACATTGCTATTCCAATTAGATGGCGACGAAAAGTCAACGGATTTAGTTAAATGACGCAAAATAAACTTTCTTCCGGTATTTAGAAGGCAGACTGCGAGATAGACGTGGAGCCTAAATAATTTCACTGATAAGGGACCACAACATCAATTTGCACTTAGGAAAAACTTGGTTAAATTTATCTGTCCTTGTAAATCGAAATCGACACCAGGTAGAAATTCAGCATTAAGTTTGTGTTATGTCCTTTTGCCCCGTGTAATGTGAGTAACTGTAAGAAGTTTCTTGCGCACCTATTTTTATCTATCAACCTCAGCTATTGTGAACTAACGTGTAGTCTTAGTCTTGAGCTCGTAACTTTTTCATTAATAATTAGTATTAATTGTTTCTGTTTTAGGCTCACGAAATTATTTAAAATTCCCGGCCTCTATCTCTTTGTTTTAGTGTAAATAATCTATAATCTAGACCTCCTTGGTATTGATTATACTGTACTCGTGTACTCCCATTGTAATTGTATTTATATACATACATGTACATTTACTGTAGGGTTGAAATCAAAATTAGAGCGTTGGTAATTTGTGTATAACGATGTGCTGACAGAGGTCTATCAAAAGCCTGCACAAGGAGATCACGACTATAATCGTACTAATGGAATAACGTAAAAGCCAATGAAGAGGGTGACCCAGCCCCACAGTGAAAACCCCACGCACCGCTAATCTCACAAATACATAATAATATGATGGATTGTGGTCAGGCTAAAGATGAAGGGATAAATTGACGATGAGAAACGTTTCGTTATATGTCCCATTCATTCTACTACTCAACTTTAATCATATCCACTGCGACCAGACTGCCAACCACCACAGCCAATGCTACTCAAAAATTGTGAACACACAACGCGAAATATAGGAGACAGCTCAATTAATCATTTCCCGAGTACTTGCAATTAGTGTGTAGCTTATATATTTTACTTGTGTTCGCTTTTCCGATTGTAGTTCTCGTTCGCCTACTTTATGCAGAAGCCAACTATACGTCTACGTCACATGTATGTATATACGGTGGCTTACATGTAATATATACATATAAGCTTTTATAAGTGTATTCAGTTTTAATACAACTTGTGAATACGTGGTACAAATGTTTTGGGATATGATTACAAAGCACATGTAAGTAATAAGAGAGAAACAGTCATACTTGGTCTACCACCGAACCATTCTGTCTGACTTGACAACGCTATACATCTTCTTTATGTTTTTCGAAGGAATGCACTTAATTCCACGCCTTTTGTACGAGCCCAATGGTGAAGTGCGCATATTTAATGAAACACAAACGGAAATGACTTTGTTACTTTTATCTTTCTCTCTTTCTCTCTTGTCTCTTGACTTTCCCTCCCGTAGACTGATTGTGAGAAGAGGCTTATTTCCTTTCCATGTTATGTACTATTCTTAAGGCTCTCTGCTTTCACAGATGATATCATTACACGAAGAACACATTACAGTACTTTGAAAGAAGACAGAGAAGAAAGTATATGCTATTATCCTTATAGCGTTGATACTACTAGTGTTCTATTTGAATTAGGTTTGCGCAGAGTGGCTAATGGAAATAAGTAGGGTATTACAGAAAGGATTTCAAATGAATTAGCCAAAGGTCAAAGCTCTCTGATATGTCCCATCAGGGCATTAGTATTCCGATCTATTATCTTAAAACAACATTTGCTTTGCTGACATGTGTCTACAATCTACCATTATCTGAAATGCTATCATTTGTGCATCCTTCCAATGACTCCACTTTCTGCACAAAAGTAATAACACTAATTTGAAAACGAACGCCAAGTGGTAACAGCGAGCAACCTGAGGTGCAGATGTACGCCCGTCCGCATCCTGATCCTAATTCATCTGTTTGGTAATGATAACTTGTTTGACTTTGTATCGCATTGGTACTCATTGTAAAATTGAGGCGTCACGTACATATACATATACAGGGAATAACTCAGAGGGCTGTACGGTACTTATTCTCTAGGTGCATGTACTAACTACTACTTAGTAACTAGTACGTGAAAACCTGTCATGCAGCGTAACAGCCTTGGAAGTAACCAACAACAATTGTGGCTTAAAATTATAAGTTTTTCCTGATTTGTGGTTTTGAACATTTCTCTCACATTTCAAATCCTTAACTTAAAAATTTAGATTTTTAGCGCTCGAATGCAGTAACAGAAATGGTGATTCCTCCACAAGTAAGTAAGTTAATTGAATGTGGCACTCAGTTTAGGGGTGGGGGGTGAGGCAGCTTAAACTTTTGTAGTCATTGGAATCAGAAATTCAGCCGTTAGGTCGAGATTTTTTTGGTCAAATTCACCTAATATGAGTACATAATTAAATCACATTTTGGAAGGAAAGTATGTGAATTTTGTAATACAGTTTGTAAAAAAAGCGCCGCAAATGGAAAATTTTTCCGTTTTTTGCAAAAATCGTGCTAAAACTAGCGCTTAGCTAAATCAAAGGGCAGTTGATCACCTAAAATCACATGCTGGATCTGCCCTTGGTACGTAATAGAGCCGCAGTTTTCTTCCCAATGAAATTGTGGGAGCGTCTTCCTACCCCTTGTAGTAGAGCAATGCAAATGTTATGCACAGTTACAATTTGTGTTTACTTTTACTGCGTTTACCGCTCTATTTTCCAATGCATTAGTAAATGTTCTATTGAAGTTCTGAAGCAATTTGCAACACAACAATTGGATACAAATTTAATGTTTGTTTTATATTCTCAAGAAGAGGATAGTAGGCATCAAGTCTTTCTTCCAATAAATACACAGGACTTAGACTCGATCTCGATAAAACTAAACAGAGCAGTGTCTTACATTTGGAAGCAGTCTAGTTGTTGGAGGTGCTGCCAAAGTAGTTTCGTGAATTGACTTTGTAGATCTATAAATAGTGCAGTTGTGCAATAGGATTTCTTTAATTTATAATGCGTAATATAAGCAAGCTATCTAATCCATCTAGTCAAAAGGAAGTCGGATAATAAAGGTAGAAGGAATCTGAGAGAGAAGAATAGACTGAAGGGACGAGAAAATTGAAAAGGGGAAGATAAAAGAATAAAACGAGCTTCGAAAGACTCTCTGGGCTGAGTACAATGCTATAGCACGACTAATACTTTCTCCTATTTCTTGTTCTTCTTCTACACAACAACGGCGGAAGAAACCTTGAACCATTACTGCTAATACTTTGTGTGTATGCTTGAGTCGTCGTAAGTGTAACAGTCGAGATCGTATGTACGTTACTTACATTCGTGAGTGTTTGAGACTGAGACTGTGCCTCGCCCTACCTATGTCCATACAAATAAGGAGTATGGCTTCCGGAGTGTATAGTTTGCCATAAAATATGTATCAATGTCCAAGAGTGTATATGGGAGGCTATAAAGGAGGAGCTGAAGAGAGCAAATTGAGTTTAGTGTCCTATTTGATTAAAATTGCTTTTCACGATCCGTTCGAATTCAAATGAGAACAATTCTCGAGACTACGATAAATCTATCCAAAGCATTAATTGGACGCAAGTCTTCCTGGCAGAAGTGAATGTCTCCTGCAACCGCAGCAAGAAAGATTATTTCGGTAGTAGTCTTCTACTCTTCCTCTCTCGCTCTCCCTTTCAAAACTTAACTTAAATGCAAGTTCACATTACATCACATTATATCAGGTTACGTCCCTCCACTCGCCCTCAATCCGCTCCTGTTGTACTTCTTTAGTCGTTTCCTTTATTAGAATACTACCTAATAATTCTCAACTATGTGTCTTCCCGTGGCCTGAGAGATTTCCAGACCCCTTTCCTCATTCTCCTGTAAGATCCAACTGGTATCCGGTGAATTCGTTTTTGGAGAATTCGTAAAAATCCAAAGGAGAATTCGTATCATGCATAGTGACAACTCGTATCATGAATAGTGACAATTCGTATCATGCGTAGTAGTGCTCCGGCTTCGGGTTAACCCAACGCGGCCCCTTCCGGACAGGACCACGATTTTTTGGGCCCGAAGCCCGTATGCCACAAACATAACTTTAAATAAATATCATGGATATGACATTGAGCAATATTGAATTACTTCAGTTCTTGACCGAGTGTCACTGCATCATCATGAGTCGGTCAAAAGTACAATTTATAATTTCTGAGAATCAAAATTTGCTTTATTGAGTTGTCCATTCCAAAGGGAGCGGTGCCAAAACTCTTGCGTTTGGAGGCCTGGTTATTATGTGCATAACTAGTACCTCTGAGAGTTCCAAGAAAATTGCAGGAAAAGACATTTTTCCGAAAATTTAGTTTACAAAATTTACCCATCTTTTAATTTGAAATTGGTTCTGAATGTTAACGTAATACTTTAATTTGGACTTTATTAATTTAATTAAGTCAATTCTGTATGAATTGCAAATTTATATTAAAGATTATTCTATAGCCCGACTGGCCTCGGACAGGGATGAGGTCTGGCCCGACCCGAGAAAATCCAAACGGGCTTCGGGCCCAAAAATCGCGGCCCGGCCCGAGGCCCCGATCCGAGCACTACTACGCATGATACGAATTGTCACTATACACGTATACGTGTCACATGATACGAATTCTCCTTTGGCTCTTTACGAATTCTCCTAAGACGAATTGTCCTCACCACACCTCACCTCTTGATTCCCCTTTCAAAGGAATAATATGCAAAGCACAAAATCATACGATTCCACATTCGCAGAATTATTTCCATTCGTCCACTATATTAAAAGGTACAATGAAGATTTAGGTATGAATGCTATTAGTTACAACACTGCCAGAAGTAGGAAACTATGTACATATAGAGAGTTTTCTCTTCTCTTGTTACTCTAATAATTATAAATGCATTCTCGTATTTTACAGGCGACCATCTGTTCAAACTTTTTATTACTAACAATACGGTGGAAAGGGGAGAAGGTCTCTATCGGATGGACCAAATTAGCCACCAGGGCAGAATCCTCTGATTTATGTCGTACACGATGCAGGTAATAGTGGGAGGCTGAGAATGCACCTACTACATTATTAGTATCCTTCACTTGACATCTCCATTTTCGATTCAAAAGATCTTTGGTTCACTCAAGTTCAACTGTCTCGGTCTGGTTGAGACTTCGTCTCAACGTTCGGGTGTGTAAGACTCACTACTATTACCACCTAGCCCATGTGTGTAGACATTGCCCGTCTATTACTTCGCATATCAAGTGTAAGCGATATCTTTGTTCCTCGTATATATGTGTGCACGAATAAGAACGTCTGCTAAAGACGGAGAAAGGAAACGCTATTCAAGTCAACTCAAGTCAACCCAAGCGTAATTTAAATTCAAACCCAATTTTATACTTAATCTACCCCCACGTTGTTAGATACCAAAGCAAAACCACTAAAGACTCAACCATAAGCTCAAATATTTCAATTTATGCATGCCAAGCTCAGTTCAACAGACTTACACACGAACGAACAACTTTTCTGGCTTCTTTTATGCACGCTTTACTGTACATTTTTCATCTTCATTGCAGATCTGTGGAGGTTCCCACTTCACAAGCTCTCTCTCTATCTATCCCACGAATCCCTACTCTCTAAGTCTACTTGAATAGACTTAATAAATTCTGGATGAGTAAATAGAAAGGTCTTTCTCGCTTACCATTTCGCATTATTCGATAGCAATTCGCCAACTTGTTGTTTACGGTGATTAAAAAGTTTTCCCTAGCAATAAACGTGAAACATGGTCCTGTGTGCAAAAGTGTGAGAAGTAGGAAATGTTTTGCGAACTAAAATAACGTTTATTTACAACCCGCGCAGTACCTGTAATGTTTAGCTGAGTAGTAATACCACTTTATAGAAAACTGGATAACGTTCAAGTGTCTTTCCTTCAAGTGGAAAGTCTATTTCTCGTAACAAAGTTTGCACTTTTGCAAGCAAGGACATTTTTACGTGCAAACGTGATAAAAGTATGATGACAAGAAGAGGGAGATATTGTGTACGCCCAACAATAAGCAAAGTTACATATGTACATACATTGTAATCTCAGTGCAACAACGTCGAATGCGGATAAATACAGAATAAATCTTGGATACTGCGTATGGGTACGCTGAGTGGGCACAGTTCGACATAAGAGTATTCATTCTGGCAGTGTGCACCTTTTAACAATTACATTGGTTAGAAGAAATCTACTAACAAGGATCTTGTAAGGATCTTCCATAAGACACGGAAGTACAAGATTGATATTAGATAAGGGCCCCAGAGACGCTCAGTCAGTTCTTTGTGTTTCCTTTGCATATTCTCAAGACTAGTCGTGAACTTGAGAGAAAACAGCGGTTCTCGGCAACCAGAGCTATAGTAGACTCTTGAAGTAGACTACAAAGAGAAAAGATTCGCAGTTGCTTTGGTCGCGTCATGAAACAAATATAATCTTTGCAAAATTTATTGCATGTGTATTTTGTGTTTAAGTGTCTCTCAATATTTGGGTTTGAGTTGCAAACGTGCCACGAAAGGCTGACGGAACGTGCGTAAAGCTCAGCTCGAGAGAGTTAAAGCATCAGAGCACATTTATTTCATTACATGCACACATACAATGAGGAAGCCGCCAACTATTTCGAGAGTACATATCAGTGGATAGAGAGGAGAAAGCACATTTACTCGACACAAATGATATTAAGAAAAGAGGATAAGGCAGAAAGTGAGAGTAGAGAGCCGGAAGAGAAGGGCTTATCCTTAGTTTGCTCTGATGTGATTCAAATCCAACAGAATCAAAAAAGGATTTCATTCCTACAAAGGAGAAAGTAACTTTCTTCTCTCTCTCTCTTTCTCTCTCGCCGGGCAAGGAACCAATCTGAGGGAGCTGCAGAGAACAGAACAGAGAGCCAAGTCATCTGAGTGAACAAGCTCAAAGGAAGACAAAGCAAAGCAACGGGAAAAATCAACTGAACTTATTGTAAGCTAAGCTATAGCTTTGCCAAGTATGACATGAGAAGGGAAAAATAAAAATAAAACACTGGGAGCCGTGCAAAGCAATGGAATATCCGCCAATGTGGGTGGCTTCCAATGTCTTGACGTAGCGACAGGAATAGTCATCTTCCGCTGGGCTACTCTCATATGTTTCAGTTTATAGAATGGTACATCACATAAGCTTAAGAGTTGTCCTGTCTTGAAACATATTACGTCGAGCGATACATACAAACCTCTGCGCCGTAGTACTGACAACAACAACAAATATCACATCACATTGCACAAGAAAAGGCACAATTGTAGATAAAGAGAAAGTAGAAAGTTTTGTCCGAAAATCCAACAGCTTGTCTCTTCTTTTTCGTTGGCTCAGTCGACTTGTCTGCGTGGATGTCAGCCAGGCGATATTTGGTGATTTCCACTAAATGGAACCGTTTCGCTGGCATTCTCAAGCCCTGTGTGACTTGACATTCGCTCTCGTAACATAAGTACTTTACTTCTGTGACTTTATTTATTGTGACATGGAAAACATTATTTTATGAGTTGTGCTGTACTGTGTAAGCATTCAGCGTTCTCTACGGTACCAAAGAAGACGAAAATGCTGAAAGCCACATTGAAACAAGAATGTTATATTTGATAAACAATTCAAATCCAACATGCTACTTTAATGGATTCTGATGAAATCGATAAGTCTGGACAATTCAGGTGTACTCAAATACAATTAAGACTTCCGTTAGTAGTGAAGTTTTAATCAATATTAATAAAATATCAACTTGAGAGTTTACTATTGATGGTGAATCAAAGGTTAAATACAGGAACCAGAATAACTCCAACAAAGAAACATGAGGTAGTAAATCCTTAGTCATTTTCATATAACCCGACCCGATTTGAGCAAATAGCTTTTGACAACTCTGTGACATAGTTTGAAAAAGCTAAATTCGATTTTATATCCTATTTTCAGACCTTTCGTATGGTAAATTACAATTAACAAAGTAATGAATGGATATTCACGACGACACAAGTCTAGATAACTTAAAAACAATAATATGTATGTATGCACAATATTTAACCAGGCAATGCCCGATTTTCGCGATTTGAATTAGCTTCTAATAATGTCCATAGTTGTATTGATTCCCTATTCCCTAGTTAATGCCAGACCCCATCCAAAATGAATCAATTGAATCAAACTCAGAACCAACCTTTGATAAACATATGGAGTTATAACTTGTATTACATAGAATCAATATCGTTTCAATTTAATCCAGTGCTGTTAGACATGTACCTATATACGTACATATATAGTATATAGTATATAATCTGTAAACACATGTGCAATGCGTACTTTTTCATATCTGTGACAGCCATGAGCACATGTATGTTTCGTGGGTTTTTCCTTTGTGTTTCGGACAGACAAATAGGATTACTATTTATTTGTTACTTTGAGCAACAGAATGCGTACGTAATCCTACATCTCTATTTGTTAAAACGTCTGAGAAAAAGCAGGGCTTCCGAGAATTATTTTCTTCTACTGAATCAATACGTACACAAAAACATATCATAAAATAGAGAAGTTCACTGCGCAAATAAGAATGAAGAAGCTTTCTTACAAAAACAGTATAACTAGTATATGTACAAGCACTGATGCATTACGGTCAGTCTTAAAAATACAAAATCATATTTATTAAGAGAATAGAAACCGTACATTTTCGACACATTAGTATCGCGAAAACGTGGAAAAAATAGGAAATTAGCTGAAAATCCTGCACCCAATCCTGCATTAAAAAGCAAAGAAAATAGTGGATTTTTATGTTTCTTGAAACAACATAACAATCAAGAGCTCATTAGTAAGACAGGTGAAATTGTCTCTCAGTTGCAAAAGTAGTGAGCCTTCACAAAGAGAAGCCATGTGTGTGCTAAATGAAGGAATTTGATTAAGCCCTTTAAAACGTTCATTCACAACTGTCACTAAGTAAACGAGAGGATTTTCAGAGAGAGGAGGTAATTAAGAAACCATCTCTTCTCTGCACTCCCCAATGGCAAAAACATTTTCTCTAGTCGTGTCTCATTTTGTCGTAGGGGCTATGTTCTCGCTGTTCTCATTTTGAGTGAAATTAGCAGTCGTAAAATGTCTGGCAGCTTAATGTTCTTATGTTTTCTCACAAGCGAAGATACAAGACTATTTTTTTAAACAAAAGAATTCCACTAGTCTTCTTTTTTGGGGAGAGCAAAATGGGAGTCTATCGAATTTTTCTTGAAAACTTATTGTATAACTCATTCACAGTGGATTGAAATGAAAACTTACGAACCACAAATATTTTCCGGCCAACATTGACTTGGTTCGACTTTCTTTTATGCTTTCCTATATCCTGCAGCCCTTGTGTGCACAGACAAGTATATGTGTGTGCACTATTCTTCAGAAAAAGAAAGAAGAAAAGAAACTCATTCATTCCCAATAAGGAAAGACTTCTGAAAAAGAAGATGGCATAGAATTTCTTTCTTCTCTGGGCTGAACTGAACGAAGACGACAGCAGGAAATTGCGCTGTTTCTTCCACCATTGGCCAACACTTAAGAGGAGTCAAAGAATCCATTCATTCTCATACAAAAGACAATAATGTAGATAGAGGTAAATAATGGTGTCTTCCCTACTCTGTTCTTTTCTTTCCTATCCATCGTTACATTTCCTCCGAGGAATGGAATGGAACTAAATACTTGCCTATATTTTCCAAGGTATTCTCTTCAGACAGAATCTAAGCGTATCCTTAAAGTTCATAGGTCTTGTCTTGTGTATACATAAGCGAAACCGTATATATAACGTTAATAATGTATATCAAGTGATGCCACACTGATGTCAAGCCTGATACGACCCTATTCATCTATAGTCAATGCACAAATACAATCTACGAAGAGGAAATGTCTAGCCACAACAAAATTTAGTCAAATGGCAAAAAGTCAACTATGCTCCACTTGCTAATTTAATTAAGGAACCGAACAAAATACTAACTGAATAAACATTAAGTAAATCTACTAAACTAAATCTAAAATACTTCATATACATAAATGTAGTTAAAAAATTTAACACACATTTACGTGCGGCATTATATTCAATTGTAGTTTGCTGTTATGCACATACATAAGAACCGTCAGTTGTTTTTGTACGAAAAGGTAAACTACACATTAGTGATATTGGCATGTTGGACTTACTGCAGAATAATATTTTTAGTAAAGCTGCATACAGCGAGGACAGCGCAGGATTGTGATTTTGTAGAATTTAAGTCAGCGCACTTAAATGTCATAAAATAATCATACTACTAGGGGAAAAACTTTTTGTTTTAATTTGTAGGGAAGCAGCTGACTTTTGTACACTGTTCTAATTTATTCATTTTAATTGATTTGTTTCTACAAAGTTACATATATATGTATGTGTACCATAGGGGCTAGTCTAGTTTTTCCATTATCACAAGGGTAAGAAAATGAAAATCCAAAATTCTCAAAGTAATCTATCACATTCAGGCGAAAATGATTCGCATTCGCATCCGTCTTTATAGAGTTTGTATCGGTTTTTTCTCCAAAATCTGTCGGCCGCGATTATTTCAGTGATGGATCTACTGGCTGCAATATACTGCTAGCTCTACTCCTCTAGGTAAACAAACTCTAACCAGCTCAATTGGCAGAACAATCACGGAATTTGTCTCAGAATCTGAAAGAGCAGAATCAGAGAGGAGACGAGAACGGGATCGTGTGTCACTTCTCTCCCAAAGCGTTCAGGGCCCACAAAGTTCATTTCAAATACATCAAAACCGTGGAATAACATAGGAGCACTGCACTATTCTACAAGATCCAAAATAATACGTACAACGGGTAGACATTTCCTTTATTTACAATAAGTACGTAGTTTCCTTTTTCTTCTTGCTTCACAATATTTCGTCAATTCTTGTTCCTCCATATTATTTACAATCCAGTATACTATTAAGGTACACAATTTAGTCAGCATATAAAATAACTACGACTTTATATTTCAGAATTCAAGATTTTCTTTACAAGATATGCTGAATAAATAGAAGAAGGTTTCCGAAAAGCAATGTACACTAGACTCAAATAACTCAAGCTGGAGAAAGTCTAATTGAAGGCGGCAGACGCGTGTGTTTTCAAGATTTTTCTGCAGACAAAACAAGGAAAGACAAGAAAACTTCCTCAAACAAAAACAATATTGTGCTCCCTTCTCGGTATTTATATTTCAGTTCAGCTGTTGTTCGAAATAAAGTATGGGGACTATGAAAGTGAGCTGATTCTGCATACGTTCTCCTAAAGCAAAATGGCTACAGACAAAATATAAGCTCGGATGCTTTCAAAATTACTCTTTTACTCAAGGCGTTTCTAATTTTAATTGCTTAGTTCGTGCTGGGCGTGCCATTTCATTCCATCTTCACATTTTCCAGTTTATGCGTTGCTCAGCGTGCCCACTCTTTTCCTTTAATTGTTTAGCCTAGTCAAAACTTTCCGCCTCGTCCCTTCTAAAACAGCACATCCAGTAGATTGTATTGTACACAAATGCTAAAGGTTTACCTACAATATACTGTGCGTAGCTCTTTCCTTGATTAGTTTGGTAAAACGAGTGGCACGGCTTTCGACTCCTTTTAGCACTGCTCTTGTCATGTGCGATGAAAAAGAGAGAGTTTTGCAAATTATCCTTATATTTATCCCTGAGTCAAGACCTTTAAGCCCCTCCCCATAATCATTCAAGATGTATTAATTTCAGTTGATTTGTAGTACTACGTCACATAGGTATTCTAGTAGTGTTTCACTTAGAAAGTGCTCACGTTCGAAATAAAATCACTTCAAAGACTTCCATCGAAAGCAATTAGCTAAAAACTTGATTAAACATTTTTTGGCGTGATTGAGTACTACTACTCTCTGACTAGAATCTAGCATCGGAGCTTTTCCTGCAACACAAGAATAATGCTGGCACATACATTAATGGAAAAAAATGACTGAAACCGCAAATCATGAGTTAGCATGATAAACTCATGTTGAAGTTAGAGTGCAAATATTTCATAGACATGGCAATGCTTTCAAATTTCAAATAGGTATCACCGTCACTATAAAATATGGCACTTCAAGTATAATTCTGATTTGGTATTGAGCGATACAAGCTACCGGGAGTACATAAACCACGCAGTCAGCTAGTAAAAATGTATATTTTATCTCTCGAGATTTATAGCTCCAAGGACTCTTGTATGCAAGAATATTTCATGTAAGATATGTATTTTTATTAGGGAGAAAATCTCATGGATTTACAACTAGTGCGCGTAAAGCTTGGTAGGCTTTAAAACGGGAGTCAGAAGACCTCAGGAAATGGCCATCGACTCACTTTCACCCTCAACTCAATGATTTACGAGCAAACTTCACCAATACCAATAGTTTCTCTTTGAAGAGGCTCAACCTAACATCGTAAGAGAAAGTACTCGTGTACAGCACATCCAACAGCGACGCTTCCGCCGATCCGTGCGCTCGCTCTCCTTTCATTCGACTTGTCTTCTTCTTCCTCCCTCGCCTTGCTTGCGTCGCCTCCTCTTAATTCAAAATAATTCAGCAACAACAAAATGGCAAGAAGAAGAAGGCACAGAAGAGAAACTATTGTGCTATATAAACTATTGCTTCCACTTCACCGTACCAGCTCTCGACTCGCGCTGCTCTCTCTCTCTCTCTCTCTCTCTCTTATCCTGTTTCACTTTACTTAACCCAGAATCGCACACAATATGTACTTAAATCACTTCACATCAGCACAACCAACAGCGAAACAGCAGAACAAAGAACAACATACTAGAATGCAGTCAGCTAAACCGAAACGAACTTTCTCAATGACTATGCTTGTACGTCCTTTATCCCTATACTTTCCTACTTACTTCTGCAAACCGAAACTCATCCGACTACTTCTGTCGGCTACATTACATTACATACGTACTTACACACAACACACAAACAAGTATGTACAATACTTTCTTCTCTCTCTCTCTCTCCCTCTTTCTCTCTGTTCTTCTTACAGCATCTTGTTGGACAATGGACCTACGTGTAAATAGTGGGTAGTCTGTAAACTTCTAACTCTTACTTGTTATCATACATATTGCATTGCACGTGTCAAACGTAAGCGGACCAAGATTAATTTCCCTTGTGACGAAAACCCTTACTTATAAAATAGATACAAGGATTGTAATCTAAAGACCTTCCACCCTGCCACGCTACAACTACAAGTACACGAATTGGAACAACATGAATCCCTTTCCATAGAGTAGTAGTCGCAGAGTTTATGAATGTATTTGTATTTATGTTTTCCTATTGCGAGAAACAACGAGTATGCATTGCTCCGCAGCATCCACTACAAGGTTTCAGTGAATCAGTAATGCCCGTTGATAGAATTGCGCGATTCTGTGCACCTACGATTCCATGAATCACTTTAAAGGAGGGTCTAAACCCCCGTTGAAACCATTTACTATATAATGCAACAACGAAATGAAATCCTGGACTAATAATGTGGAAGTTTAGGGACAGTCAAAAGACATAAAACAGAAATGGACCAACTTAATAGTTTGGATTACAGAGACACAGAGAGAGAGAGAGAGAGAATGCCAGCACCTTCTCATCCTTGGCGTATCTCACATCTACTATAACATTGCATTTGTTCTGCCGGTTCAACAATATATAAATACAAATATAAATGCCATGAAATTATATGCATATTCAGAATGGAGATATATGTATATCTGCGCAGAGGGAGAGCAGTTTTCTTTATAAAATCCTATATAATGCTTATACATATAGTACCTATACGTGCATCCACTGTTAGCATGGTGTCGCTTGGCTTAAGT
The DNA here is from genome assembly GCA_019776185.1 of Plutomurus gul. Taxonomy (NCBI): domain Eukaryota; kingdom Metazoa; phylum Arthropoda; class Collembola; order Entomobryomorpha; family Tomoceridae; genus Plutomurus; species Plutomurus gul. The sequence goes on along the minus strand of JABASC010001334.1, from coordinate 6,334 downwards.
GCAATTGCCTGTATTGCCACAATAGGCAGGCATAAAAGTTGATGCGAACCCAAATTCTCTGTAGCTAGTTATGGGAGTGTCTAACTAGCTGTACCTCACATCCAAGTACTCCCTTAAATGTGTCTTCTATAGCATTACGCAGGGCACAACCTTACTCTTCTTTCCGATAGTCTACCACTATCTCACTTTAGTACTCTTTATTTATATTCCCTCACTGCAGGCAATGAAATACTCGAGTGAAATAACATCTTCAGTGTACGCTGCTTTGAAACATGGATCCATCATTTATTCTTCTCCCCCCAGTACATACTGTATTTTAATACGTTTGGAAAACACGAGAATTTTTTTGATATTTTTGCATTGCAAATTGAAACGAAAAGTTGAAAATAAATTGCCAATAAGTAAATACGTTTTTTAAGCAAAGCGAATCGAGGGTAGACTGAATGTAGAAATGGTGAGTGTACAAGAGAGAAACTATTCGAAAGAGTAAAGCGGAAAACACCATTAGTTCCATGCCATTTGATGCTCTTTATCAGACACGTTCTCCTTTATTTTGTATACAAAAATCTATGTAGTAGTTGGCTAGGTAAAGTTAGATATAGACCTTTCTCCATGTTTAGTGGTACACAAAGAGAAAGCTATGCAGCACAATAATACTTGGCCTGCACGTGCTCCAAAAGCATAAACGGTGTGAAATGCGATGTGAACTAAAGGATATTACGCATTTCTTCGGAAACACATTCAAGCTAGGTGTACTGTGGGGTTTAGGAAGTAACAGTCAATACTCACATGAGATCACTAGACAAAGCATTCACACAATTTCAGCGAGAGGACACGAACGCCACAGCAAAGAGAAAGTTCCCAGATCAACAAACGCTTCACTAGATAAGATAAGAGAATAACTTTTCTAGCTGATGGAAATATTCCATTCCAATCACCAATTTCCATTCTAATATTATTGTAGGTAAGAACCGTCATTTGATTCTGTAGTATGTATGTATGAGTACTTGTAGACTGTGTGCAATCAATAGAACGAAAAAATCCAAACCGTCCATTTCAATCCTATTTTGCTCTCTTCAACCTGACCCATCGTCTCCGTGAAAATTGGAAAATTGTTCATGTGTGTTATGTATGTGTGCGTCCTGTGCATAAACTCTTATCTTTGAATGTATACATTTAATCACACTAGTACACTATAGTCCCTATACACCCACAAACCTGCTTCTATATATAGGCACTACAGGCGTCAATGTACCTACGTACTATACTAAAACAACTTCACCTCTTCTCCATTTGAGAAGAAACCAGTACCTGCACAGTGTGAGCGTTTCCTAGCGGTAGTGTAAGAACTCATCCATAAGAGCCACTATGAGGAAAAGTTTGGTGAATAGCGGAAGGAAAGGGAAAGCGAAGAGCATTTCTTGTTATTTTTATGGGTTAGTTAATAGTGAAAAGTCAAGTGAGGTAGTTTGGCCGCTAAGGTTACTTTCGGTTTAAGTAGCAGTCTTGTGTGAACACCAATTTTCATCAAACTTAGCACAGTAAACTTTCAATCGAAGTGGAAAGAGGCGGATCCTCTCCCTCCGGAACCTTTACAATATACTACTGTGGGATTTCAATAGAATTACATCGATTACCTATATAAGTAAAGCATATAATATATCTTGAAAAGTATGCTTGTATATGTAAGTATTCGGTAAGCGTACATATTACATAAAACACCAGAGAACAGAAACAGAACGCTTGAATTCATTCGATAGTTTAGATTACGATTAGACACAGTAAAGCAGGATAGACACAGTTGTAGTAGTGTATAGGTACAGTGCACGGAAGCTTTTTGTATTAGCACAAGGTACGTTCCAAAGTAGAAACTCCTTGTCGTTCTGTGTAGGAAAGTCAAATGGTGCCCTGTACCAATACTACTAATGTGTTCCATTGTGTAGTATGTGTAATAATATAAGCATTTGTTACGAATAGTGGCTTTGCTGTAATGAACATGGTTTGTCTTGGTTTGTGTGGTAAGCGTCAAAAAGTTGTAGATAATCACGCCATGCATGACTTGAAATGTGTTAAAGGATTAAAAAAGACAAGACACGCGAATTTCTATTTAAACTTCACACGAGATGTTTTTCACGAGCAAAGACTAAGAATTAACCACCAGTGTATTATTGTAAGGAAGTGCATTTACTATACGGCAGCAATGTATGCGTGTGCTTAGACATACACATGAATAAGGTAGTAGACACAGTAGTGAAAGTTACCAATAAAATTAAAGTTGAACCCTCGTTTAAGCCGACTTGGAATTGACTTTGTGGAATATAGTACTATAGTGTATGTAAGCGTTAATTGACTAACTTTGGATTTTAGTTTTTCTCCAGTCGCCTTTAGTAATATGAATGAACGGCTGCGGCGAAGTCGAATCGAGTCGAAGAAATCTAACAAGGGGTTTCCTCCCGATATCAAGTAGGCTAGCAGTACTTTTACCTCCTCAAGAATATAAGATCTGACTCTTGAATATCGTGCACAAATATTACATTGCCTCTGAATAAACTGATAGTTGTAATTTTAATAGCACCTCAATAGTTCGATAGCGTTGTCCTACTTCACAAAGAGAAACTTAAAAAAGAGTTTACTGCTGCTTCACGTGAGTATAATTGATTAGATAGAATTTCTTTGAAAGAATCATAGTAATTCATTAGATATCACGTATGAACTTAGACTGTTGATTAATGACAAATTCTAAAATATGGTCTTCCCTTCTAATGCTATTCAGCTAAATGGCAACTGCTTTCTTTCAAGTACACATATGGATTATTTATATTTGTTCTTGTACATAGTGCTGTTAAGCCCAGACGAAGTCTATTTTCTAGCAGAAAGTTAAATACAATTAAATACAAAATGACCTTGATATTCGAAAGTTCACCTTTTACATAGTAATTCATTTAAGAACAATTTTGTCGGTAAAAATAGCTTTTTTGCACAGTGAAGTGTCACGCAAAACCAATTTAGCTGGGGCTGAATATGATAAGAGAGAAGTGTATATTTGTCCACGTGAACTATTGTACAAGTTTAACTGAAAGGAAAACAGATGAAAGATAATTGGTGGAAGAATGAGAAAGAAAGTGTAGTATGAGAATGGTAAATAAAGTATGGTTACGGAAGCGCTCGTTACACTTCACGTTATGTAGATTAAAAATAGTTTTTGGTGCTGGGACAATGTAACCAGGAAGAGGAGCTAACAATATGACGGTGCATGAATCGTTGGAGTAGTACACTCCTTCTTCTTGTGGCGTAAGTACAAGCGCTAACCCTAATTCTGGTTTTATTTGCTGGAGTGAGAGTTAAGAAGTAACTCAAGTGAACTAAAACATCATCAAGGAGATTCTAAATGGGCACGGTAACTGCCGCATGTGTTCACAGATTTAAGCAGTAAAGAAAGTCAAGTCAGGTCGACCGGAGGATAAACTCAAGACGAGTCATCTGCTATTGTTATGGAAAACCGTGTAGTAGATGCAGAGAGAGGGCCAGTTGTTTTTACTTGTGGTATGATGCTTACTGTTGTGAGAAAGTACATCTTTGAAATCTAGATATTACAGTACACAAGCAAAAGCGCTACTTCTTCCAACCCATTTTCCTTCATTTTATGCAAAACATTTCATTTCCTTTACTTTGCTCGGTTTCGACCAATTGTGACATTTCTAAGAAAAATTGCCATTTCTGCAACAGCGGGAAAGAAGCCGAGAACAAAAAGCGGATCCAATTTCAACAGAAATGATCCCATTTTATGTCGCATATTTACCAACTACTCAACCGTTGGAAATGCTACAAACACTAACGAAACGACTGCAGAGTGTACTGCAGATATGGAGGAAACTTACTGTGTCTCAGTCTCTAATGTAACATTGTGTTTATGTATTGTGGCCAACAACTAATATTACAGGGTGGAAATTTTTCCTCTTTCAATATAGAAACAATATACCTACATCAGTAGTGTTGCTTGATGCTTGTAGTGGTAAAAATCACAGAAAGACGTTATACTGTGCCAACTACCTCTGTATAATGTAGTGCTGTATTAGATTACACTCATTTCATTTCCTTCCTCACACGTATTATTATTCTCTCACACTTACATTTAATATAATCCGTCTAACCTCCCTCCGGAAATGATAAAGCAGATGTGATGACGACATACGTACGTCTTACTACTACTATACATATAAGAAATTGTTTGCATCAGTGCTCCACCACTCCATTCCGCTAAATTGCCAAAGTTTCGAAAGAAAATGCGAAAATACATTTTGTTGTTTTTAAACATTATGCAAAATTGTGATGATCAAGCGGTTTTCTTTTCTTGTCATTCACTCTTTGTCATTTCTTCGTCTCTCTCTACTCTCTCGCATTCCCCTATCAATCTCATCGCTATACTCGAAAAGTGAAAATACAATTTCTAACGCACAAAGGTGATTGTGCAAGCCAAAAATAAGACAATCTGCAATTTATTGTATAATATCAGTTTGGCATGGAGTTTGCTGGAAAAGTACACGCAGACTAAACGGATTGTCTTTTTTTGCTAACATCGGCACTTTACAAATTGCTTGGTTTTAGACAAGCAACCAGCCGTATCCTATGGTGTCCTGTGTCATGTACGAGGTACTAATGTACAATGTACACAGAAAATTCTGTATAAATGTACATATACAGAATTTTCGTTTTGTGTTACACAACACAATTTTTGTAAATACTAAATACATTTCGAAAATGTACCTATTTCTGATACGTCGTTTTCTGTGAAAGAATTGCTCTTGAAATTGTTGAAAGTTGAGTTGTAGAGGAATATTGTGCGTGATTGACAAATCATCAATTGCTCTCTATTCCAATACTTAACAGAAAATACAAACTCCTAATTATGCATGATAACTATGCCTTCACAATTATGTTAATATCGCCAACCGCACAGGATTCGTTTTTATGCCGTTTGTGATCCAGAATTCACTCGATTGCATCTGAAACCAGCTTATTCTGACTATATTATTGTTGGCAGTTTTAGTATTTACTGGATAGAATTTGTTAAGCAAATGACTATTTTAACTGTAAGTCCAAAGGTATACCGTTAGTTGTAGACGAAATGTTCTTGAATACTCTTGTATGTAACAAAACTACGTAGTCATGTAGCACATTCGATAATGTACATAAAAATTTGACTGCCACGAGAATAAAAGTGTTGAATGGTTAAGGAAAAATAGTATATACATATATGTACATACACGAGGACGAAGGAAAGAGCTCGTTTGCCTTACAAATAAAAGTAAATATACTTGCATACTTGCATACTGTATAGTTCGCATCTCCAAATGGATGTGTAGTAAAGCAATGTTTTACCAAATAAAATTCCCCCTAGGAAAGCATTAGCTTTTCTTGCATTGCTCAACGATTACTCTCTGTAGAAAAAACACTTTATTTTACTTTACTGCTTTTTTGAATTCTGTAACATGCACTCACACTCCACGTCCCATGTATGTACTCAATACGAGATAAAACTATTTTCCTGTCTTCTCAAATACACAGACGATTCGTACGAGCTAGTATGTATCAACAATCTGTAATATACAACACGCTGAACACGTTCCTGGCTAAAAATATTCGGTTTCTTTGAAAAATTTACATCTCTTCGTACTCCTGCGCTTTGCATACTCTATTACAATTTACAATACACGTACGCGTATTGTATGTGCCTTGTAAAACTTAAATACAATAAATAAAATCTTTATTAATGATTGGATACCCTATTTCATAATAATACGAGTGTACATATGTATCCATTTGTTTGTTTAGCCCATTACGAACTCGCAAAAAAATTTCATACACAATATTATTCAACACAGCCCACTTTGTCCTCATGCAGAATAATAGCCTGAATTTACATATATTGGGGTCTGTATGGCAGGGATGGCGTGGGAGGATCCACGTTAGCGTACTAAAAGTTAAACCCCCTTCAACGGAGATACACAATATAATTAATACTGTAAGATAGGGATGGCATTATGTAGGCGGAGATACGTTAACATGGGTAAGATATGGGAGACCATACGTCAGCCGAGCGGTCAGCCCCACGCTGGATCCGCCCTTACTGGTTGTTGTATACAAAACCCGAATCGATTTTTCCAAACACCTTATTGCACTTCCATCAATTAAAGGTGCTTTTAAATTAACAACTCGTCTATTCTCACTTAAGTGAATAAATTTGTTTGATGTCAACAAGTCTTATGACACAATATAGAAGTATTTAACCTCTTGTCTGCCGATTCCACCTATGCGATGTATTTCAAAAAGTGCC